>JAQFVV010006349.1:1988820-2260684 GCA_028023455.1 Epiperipatus broadwayi
GAAACAAAGATCCAGTCTATGAAATATAATGGCCAATAAGATAGATGATGACATTTTCAACATCAGCATTTTTTCCAACTTCAAAGAGATGCAAGCATAAAGACCAAATTTAAAAACAAGAAGAAAAAAGAAAAATATGCAGAAATGATAAAGTCTTATATACTGAAAGTTGTAATTTGTTTTTCATTTGTAACAAATCAATATATTACTAGATGTGACTGTAACTTTTTAGACTCAGTAAAGTTTTGCTTTGAAACATAATAATAATAACAATAATAATAATAATAATAATAATAATAATAATAATAATAATAATAATAATAATAATAATAATAATAATAAATTTATTTAAAGGCACATTGATTACGTAACTAATATTCATTAAGGCTTTAGCCTCAAGCACATGTGTATAATAATAATAATAATAATAATAATAATAATAATAATAATAATAATAATAATAATAATAATGATGATGATGATGATGATAATAATAATAATAATAATAATAATAATAATAATAATAATCGTCGTCATCATCTCAGATTCATTTCTAACAAACTAATAATAAAACAAATTAATTAATTAACATCCTGTTGTTAAATATGATGAGGGTTTTTACATGATATCTAACTACTTTTACAAAATAATAACAATAAGGAACTAAAATAGCTTAATGACTCTCAACATTAAGTCTATTTTATAATTAAAGTTTAGCAATAAAACATAAATAATGTGATAAAATTTTAAGTAAGCATTGTACAATCTGTCTTTGTTTAATGTGATATTCATAAACCAAAATATATTTTAATATTGTGGAAATATCAAATATCTCTCATCAATATTGTTTTAAAATTAATTACCAATGATCATATTTTCTACAATGATAATAATCATAATACACTTTGTTAATCAATCAAATATATTAGAAATAATATCTTTGTAAACTTTAGAAATCATGTGAAAAAAATAAGTAATATTTCATGTAATTAATTTTTGTGCATCATACATGTAGGATAAAAAAAATCAAATAAACAACAGACAGATAAATCACAACTCGACTAGAATATAATTTTCCAAACAGTTAACAAATTTATTTATAATTAAACAATATTATACTATTACAATAAGGTTATAACACAATATAAAAAAAAAATAAATTAAAAATGTAAAATAAGAATTGACATTATTTAACACAAAAAAATATTTTCAGTAAATATTACCAATAAATGACAAGAAATAAAATAAGATGGCCTTCAGTCTGGCCATCTCAAATAAAATAAAAACTTACTACAGTAATGGCAATATATTAACCCCATTCAGTAAAAATAATACTACCACTAAACATCACATGATCACTATCTCATATTAGCAAATAATTGTTATTAAACAATTCAAAACAAAGCAAAACTCTCCATACAGTAGTGCCAACAAGAGCAATCAATGGATGCCAGAAGGCTTGCGCATAAAATCTCTATCTAATGCCTACTCATCCAATATCCCCAGACTAGTTTCTGGCTTGTGGCCTTCGTCCATGAAAAGCCTTGGATCTGAGAGCACTGCACCTAGATCTTAGGATCTAATGCAACCCTCTAGCAGCCTCATTTTAACTCTTTTTAACTGCAAAACTATGAGAATGAAATTGAAAACAATAATATTTTCAATTCAAGCTCAATAGATTATATAGTCATATGGGTCTGAACTATATAAGCCATTGAGCTTGGATTGAAAATATTATTGTGTTTTCAATTTCATTCTCATAGTTTTGTAGTTAAGTAGTGTTAAAAGGTGGCTGCTAGAGGGGTTGCATTAGATCCTAAAATCTAGGTGCAGTGCTCTCAGATCCAAGGCTCCTCACGGATGAAGGCCACAAGCCAGAAAATAGTCTGGGGATATTGGATGAGTAGGCACTAGATAGGGATTTTATGCACAAGCCTTCTGTTATCCATTGATTGCTCTTGTTGGCACAAGATAGCACTACTGTATGGAGAGTTTTGCTTTGTTTTGAATTGTTTAAAAATAATATTTTATTATCTTGTGTTGGGAACAGTTGCAATAAATTTCCAAATTTCTCAGAAAACTTAATATTACACTTATACTATTATAAAGTATATTTCTTATGATGTAGAACATCAATATTAGTTTATATTCAAAATACACTACTTAAAATCCAAAAATAAGATATTCTAAAAAAAAAAAAACTATTAAAGACTTTCTTTGCAGTTTAACAAAGTATCATCCTGATATTTGAATATCAGAATATTTTAAATAAAAATATGAATATCTCCTTCCATAAAAATACTATTTATGCAAAATACTTAAGAGATAATTTCATAATTTTTTGTAACTTATATGGGTTTGAATTATTTATAATAAAACTTAAAGAACTATCTATATTTTGTATTATACTGCTTGACATTTGTATTTCTTTTGTTTTTATACTTTTACATTCATCATATTATTCAAAATCATTTTCATTATTCTTACTTAAATATGCATCTACTTAAGCTAAGTAATCTTTAATACATGTAGGAATATCAGTCATTCTTCTCTTATATTATATACTATGATAATCTCAAACATTTCAACATCATTTGTGAGAGAAATTTCTATATACTTTATTAAAACAGGCAGAACTCTCCATACTTTATCTTGCCCTCTCACAAAATTATTAACTTTAAATGGTTTAGCATTTTTTACAAACTTATAAAATTATTTTCTATGATGGATTCCTGTGGTGATAGATAGTGATTAAAGTGTAGGATATGGAATAATAACAAGAACGACTCAAATGAGTAAGATAATATCATCATGGATACAGTGCAAAATCATAATAATAGGTCCATATTCATCAGGCCCCTAAGATTAAGTCATGGCTCTATTCTAGCACTTATTCATGATAAATAAATGCAAGTGTCTATGTCAAATGATATACAGCCATATGTTATCTGTATATTTAAATAAATTTAAAGTATGAAAATGTAATACTTATACAACATTTTTAACATATCTATAACACCTAGGATTTCATATGAATATTATTCTCCTGACCATCATCCTATGTCTTCCACAATGAATAACTCAATTAACATCATACAAACTACATTCTAAATTAATTTACAAAACAATATTAAAGAAACAACAAAGATCCAAATTTATTTCAAGATGTTTTTTTAAGTTTTCAAACACAAATGATCTTGATAAAAAACATAGATCAGTACTATATGTTTATTTATTTGTTATTATATAATTTAGAGATCATAATATTTAAAACAGCATTACACTGTTGCACATGCGCTTTGAAGATCTTAACTATAAATGAATGAATACTAACACTCAACCACATGATAAAGTCTTTGGAAAAGATAGAATGGCCATCTATCTTTTCGAACCCAAATGCTTTTGTATGGGCAAATCTTAAGTGTTTGAAAGTGAAAGTGTGAATATATTAAATAATCACTTTAAATTACTATTACATGCTTGAATGAAAGACGCTAATGAAATTTACTAGAATTTACGATACGTCATTCTTCTTATTTGATATTAAATATATGTAAATAAATCATTTTTATATAGCGCGATGTGCCCATACAAAAGCGTTTGGGTTCGAAAAGATAGATGGCCATTCTATCTTTTCCAAAGACTTGATTATGTGGTTGAGTGTTAGTATTCGTTCATTTATAGTTAAGATCTTCAAAGCGCATGTGCAACAGCGTAATGCTGTTTTAAATATTACAGTTTACAAACATCGTGCTATATAAAAATTATTTATTTACATAAATTTAGAGATCAGTATTATGCCCTTGGTATTTCAACAGATAATATTCATAAAAAATAACATATTAATAATGTAACAGTGTTATAAAATGCACATACATTCAAGCATTCACATTAAATAAACATTTACAATATTCTTGTATGATTCAAGACATTCACTTTCATTCATAAATTTTTTTATACAAATACAGACAATGATAATTCTATCAATGGTTGATTTAATTGTTTAATTTTTAATTTAAACAATATGTAATTCTAATTTAAAATACTAATTAACATGTATCATTTTTAAAACAAAATTATCAAGCAAAATATAATATAAACAATAAATGAAATTACCAATGATCTTAACAATTACTAAGATTATTTACAGCAATCCACTTCTTCAACCATACATTCAGAAAAATCAATTATGATTGTAATTTGCCATATTCAAAAAAGTACTTTCTGAATACCCATTTTTTTTATTTAGCATACTAATAATAATGAAAATTAATCTATTTTAAAATTAAATTTAAAATATACTAACAAAAGGTTAGTCTTAAAATAAAATAAAAAAGTACTATTTTAAATATTAATGTTAGACTTAAAATAACAAATAAAAAGGATAAAGTTTTAAAGTTACAAAATATTTTTTCCCTCTCCTCCTGCTCATAAGCTGAACACTTGTCAGGAATCTTCCCCCATTGTGTAGTTATGAGTGGAAAGCTTTGTGCTCAAACATACTCCTGTCTTGGTGCAATTTGAAAAAAAAAATTCATTTTGTTATAATTGAAGTTAAAACCATAAACAAATGACTTATTATAATCCTAAAAATGGTTGCTGAAACATTATTATTTACTTTACATTTTTTTTCATTTTCTGAACTCTTTTTAATAACAGCAAGTGCTCTTTAGTTTTTTTTCAACTTATATCTTGATTCCGCTACCACACTTACATATCCATTTATGAGAAGGGCTTCAAAAGTCAATCTCAAGATAATAATTATATTAATTATTCAAATGTGGATCTCAATTTTTAACAAAACATATATTAAATCTTGGTGCAAAATATGTTGGTGGTCAGTGGGAAGATAGTAATCTAAAATTGAAATTTGCAGTAGAAAATTTCTTAAACATAATTAAATGTGATTTAAAAGTTTGTAAAGATTTATTAAAAATGTAAAGGAAATAAAGTTAATTATAAAATGAATTATAATTTGAATGTACAAATATCTACTTTAAAAAAATTACATCTGATAATAATTTAATTTGTATAAGAAAATTAAAAGACTAAAAATGTGTGTATCACTAAAATATGATTATGAAGATAAAGTTATTACTCAAATGAATAGTCTTAATTTTATGAAAGTTGATAAAGTAAATACAGAAAATTTGTGTATTCAATTTATTAATAACATATTTAAAAAAGCCCAAAATAATGTGATTGACAATAGTACTTACTATAAGATTTGTCCTTCTGCTGCAATATGACCCAAGATTTTTTCAAATATAAAACTGCACAAAGAGAATGAATCATTATGGTTAATGGTGGATTTTAGGGGGGGGGGGCATTATGAAACATGCTAATTAATTGAGAAAATGCTCCAAGAAATCCTTGGTTTGGTGATTATATAATATGTTCATCATTTAATTTTGATAGTAAAATCTGTAAATTATGATTGATGTTAATGATGTAATATGTACTATAGATGTAAGCGAAATATATAGATCAATTGATTGAATAGCGTCTATTGAAATTATTTTCATGTTAAGTTTAAAAAATGTTAATGTGAAAATAATATAAATTATAATTGAAACATTAAGCTTTATTGATAAAAATATTTATGCAGTTTTTAAAAAAAGAATTTTATAAAATGGGCAATGACTGTCCAATGGTTTTACCTACTGCTGCTCAAATATGTAATTTTGTAATTTCCACATATGAACAAAATATTATGAAAAAAGAATGTTATCAAAAAAGTCAATGCTGTTTTTGTATGCGGCAGGTCAAATACAATTAAATAGTTGTTTAAAGAATTAAATAATTTAAATGATGTAAAATGGATAAAAACAGATGAAAATTTAATGTGTGTTCAGTTTCTTGATCTTAAATTAACTAGAAAGCTGGATTACTGTATGACCATTAAACCAATAGCAAAAAGAGGTTATATTCCATATAAATCAAGAGTGCCAATGTTACACAAAATAACAGGTTTGAAGTCCTTCTTATTTAAAAATAATAGTCTTTGTAAATACTCATCGGATAAAGGTAAAAATATTGAAATGTATTTGAATGAATTTATAATCATATATGTATAATGTTATGAAAAATTTTAAAACAAAATATAAGAATAAAAATATTAATAAAAATATTGATTCTCCCGCTAATAAAAGCATATGGATATCAATGTCATATATTTGAATGATCAAGTAAATTTCATAAGAAAAATTTATAAAGATTTATGTGTCATTGTATTTTACCCACCTCCTACATTAAACAAATTAATAAGTAACTCTAAAGATAAAACCTTATTTATAAATAAAAATTGCATCATTTATAAATACATATGTATGTGTGGTAATGGATATATAGATGAATTGAGATGTACATTAAAAAAAAATTAAACAACACTTGCTGTTATTAAAAAGGATTCGGATAATAAAACATAATTGCAAAGAAAATAATAATGTTTCAACATCCATTTTTTAATGACCATAATAATTCATGTATTTATGGTTTTAACTTCAATTATAATAATGTAAAAAATATTGCAAATTGAAAAAAATAACAACAAAAGAAAAATAAAAGAAGCTATGCTAATATACAAATACAAACAAGACTTATTCAACAGGCAGGTAACAAATATTAAGATCACAGAATTGGTGGAAGGTTAGCCTTTCAAAGTATTATTTGACAAAGACTATGAGAATAGTCAAAGTCAAAAAAACATAATGGAAGCAAATGTTATCAAGTCAAATCCCACAAATCCCAAATTTTAACATTAGCAGCTTATACATTATTTATTTTAATTTGATTTCTATTTATTAAAATTGTCTCCTTAATTTTTCATTTACTATGGTTTCTCTTTTCATGAAGAATTTTAACTTTTCACTATCAAAGTTAAATTTATATTTATATGTTTTTCATGGTCCAAGACAACTGAAGTAGTCATTAAATTGTTATCATTTTATTTTTACATGATTATATAACAATTCATGCTCTCTTAATTTTTTTTCGATACTGCATCTTGTTTCACCTATATATATATATATATATGTAAAATAAATAAAAATATCCGTTAATTAAAAATAATATTGTAATTATAATTGAAATAATATTTTTAAACGGTTTATAAACAATTCAAACAATCTTTAAATCCGCAGAAATACTTTCGGTTACTTTCAAACCTGCCTCAACTGCTATTAAATTCAAAAACTAAAAGCGGAAGCAAACGTCATCAATTCAAATTCCACGAATCTCGTATTTTAATGTTAGAAGCTTGTCGAATAAAACACATTTGATAAATCGACAAGCTTCTAACATTAAAATCGATTCGTGATTTGAATTGAGGTTTGCTCGCTTTAGTTTTTGAATTTAATACAGTTGACTTTATAACGGATCTGGATTTAAGATTGTTTAAATTGTTTATAAACCGTTTAAAAATATTATTTCAATTATAATTATATATATATATATATATCTCCACAAAAAATATGATACACAACATTACTTTCCTGCTTGACAGGTATGACATTTTTAGAATTATTCACTAACTTATTAATGCTATTTGTAAGCAAAATGAAACATTGAACACATCCTTATTTATATCATTAAAAAAATTTCACCTGATATGGAATCGATATCCATTTTTTAATATCAATCTACAACTCCTTTAAGTTATTATAACATTTTTTAAATTGACATTAATTATTGTTAATTTGTTCAATCTTATAACCAACTTCAAGCAAATCTTTGCTAAATATCTCAATATTTTTTAATTTATCACACTGGTATGACATAATTTTTCATTACAAAACAAAAAAGATCTAAAGCATGCCATCTCATGCATAATTGGTACTTTTGATTTATATATCTCTTTTTGCGATAATTTGATTATTAATTTATAACTTAACATACTATTATCTCTTGTAATAATTAATTGAACTACTTAATACTTTTGTCCTGTTCCTTTTCAGTAGTACATTTCAAGCCAATCAAATTATTTAACTCCTCTACATGTAAATCATAGTATTGACATTTCCACAAACAAAAACATCATCCACATATTTTTTCTAAATTTTAATATCTTTAAAGGCACAAATATCTAAAATACTACTCTCATATATATAGACATAACAAAATTGCAAACTTTTGTAACTCATCTTTAATCCTCCCATACACAAGACCATAGGTTTCTGTTCCATAATTTACCACTGAATTTCAAACAAGCTTCTAAATTGTTTACTAATAGGAAATTTAATGGATTTATTTGCACATTTTATAGAACTAAATATTGGTTTTTTCAATCCTTTGACTTTTTTACAAATAAAAATATATTAAAAACTTAGATAATTTACTGTAAATTTTTCTTATATTACTAACTTATAGTAATCTAACTTGATACTATTAATACAATAATTTTCAAATATAATTATTAAGTAACTCTTCTCCACTAAGCTAACTTAATTACACACAGTATTTATATTTGCTTTTTAAACGGATTTGATTGAATAAAAAGTAATCAGACTACAGATTCATTTACATATTTCCCAATTAAGTACTTCTAAAAATTAGGAATAAAATAATGAGTCATCCTATAAATAATAAATAGAAGAAATATTTATTACCTAATTTATTTTATAATTAAATCAAAATATTTTAAAATGATATATTTTAATAATTCTTTTTAATTTATGAAATTATAAAAAATATTTAGCTTAAATATAGCAATTTCTGTCTACATTCACTAGTTTAAAACATCTTTAAAAATTATACATTTATTTCAGATTTATTCTATCATGTCCAAATGTTTCCATTTTTGTCATTAATTTTGAAAAGCTACTAAAACATTTGTTGAATTCATGCAAGCATAATACACACATTTTGCCAATCATGTGATCTGCTTTCCAAACAACTATGTTGCAATTTTGAAACTTACTGTCTGAAATAAAACTAAATTAATATTTAATCACAAAAATAATATATATTAAAAAAATATTAAATGTAATAATAAAATATAGATTAATAAATTTTGACAATTTTTTTATAACAATTACTAAAATTAAAACATTTGATATACCATAAAATTTGAAAACTTTAATAAATAATTGTTATACAATTTTAACTTACTTTAAAATAAATTTATATAACTTATTCAACTATATTTAGCATTATATTAAAAGTTAGTGTTTTTTAAATGTTTATTTAACAGGATATTCTCTACATTTTTTAATTATAACTAATACAATTTGTATTAGCCGTATAATATTAAATTATTATGCTTTCTTTCTATAATTTTAACAATTAAAATAGTGTTAAAATATCCTTTAACTTCCTATGTATTTATTTTAACAAGTTTTAAGTCTAGTTGGATATTACTATTAAAATTTCAACACTTGTACTCATCTTAATTTAAATTTTTTAAAGAAATTGACTTTTTTTAGCATATCTAGCGTAAACAAAGGGATACGATATATATATATAAGAGGACCACAACAGGAAAACATAATGGGGAGGTTATATAAATATTGTGAATGGAAGATCATGTAAAAAACAGCAAATAAACTATAATATATATAATAATTAAATACAAGTATAATATCTATACAGATCATAACATAATTTAGGATTTGAACTCAGATTTTCATGTGAAAAAGACAAATGTTCTCCAATATATGTATGTTGCACTGAACCAGCACTCATCTGTTAATTCAGATCATCATCTCACACACATATATAATCAGTGCTTAGTTTATATTGAGACAGCAAATGTTTATACTTTAGTGAACAGGCTTCTATCTTCTGCACTCTCCAACAGTTCATCCATTTATATCGTGTCCGTTAAAGTATAAACATTTATTCTCTTAATATAAACCGAACACTGATTACATAAATGTATGGGAGATGATGATCTGGACCAGCAGATGAGTGCTGGATTAGCATAAAATATGTATATTTGAGATAATTTATCATTTTCACATGTATATAGTCATGTGTATTTGTTGTATGTGCTGGAGTGGATAATTGTAGAGTGCTTGAAAGTCTGAGTTAAAATTTCTTCTAAATTGTATTATCATCACTATAAAAATATATTTGTATTTAAATATTACATATTTAGCCGATATTATACCCATTCTTCTTATGTGTATTTAAATGGACATATTAAGATCCTATATATGAGGGTGTCAGATTGACTTAAAATCAACATGGATATAACAATATTATTGGTATTAACAAGAACTTCAAACATTCTATCATCAGATTTTCAATGATATGGATGATTGAAGTGTTGGAGAGTGGATAAGATTGAAGCTTGTCCATTAAAGTATGAAGGTTTTCTATCTTAACATAAACTGAGCACTGATGTATATGTGGGTGATGATGATGTGGACTAACTGATGGATGCTGATTTAGCATGATATTCAAGATTATTTATCTTTTTCACATGATTGTTGTTATGGGTATTGGTTGTATAAGGTGGAGTGGATAGCTATAGGGAGCTTAAAAGTCTGTGTTCAAATTTACATATTGAGATGGAAAAGTCATAGTAATATGAAATGAGATATTGTAAGATCAGAATATACTAAAAGTTAATAAACAATGAACATAAACATAATAATAAAAATATCATTATATATGAAAATGAATAAGGTAGTAGAAGAAAAGAATGGAAAGGAAATTGATAACTACCAAAGGTATTATTAATGAAGAGCTGCATAATGGATATGGAGAGAGCACATATAAAATAAAAGAATTTGAAAAACGATAAATGCTAAATAATCTATAGTAAATAACATCACAATATACATGATGAGAATGGTATGAATGTCTCAAAAAATTTTAACAAAAAAAATATTAAACTGGATGCTACCTGGAAAAAAAAGAGAATGTCTAAAAAAAAAAAAAATTGAAAAGTACTTGTTAGGAGAAATTAGAGACAAATATTTCAGGAAAGTTTATGAAAGTACAGTAGCTGAAAACATTGTAGAATATTATAAACTAATAAGAAAATTAACTAAAATATTTTATAGCCTAAAAAAAAAAGTGTTTACTTCATTTGAGATTTTTTGAATAACTTGAAAAGAAATCACTTCCTTAGTCAATTTAATTTTTATATTCATTACATGTTATTACATCTGTATTGTTATTTTTTAAAATTTTCTTTTGCTTTTTTTTCTATACTGGTGTAGATTGTGAATATCTTGCTTCACTCAATATGGTATTCAAATTACAGCAATTGAAAAAGTTTTCATTTTGTATCTCTTTCATGTATTCTATATTTATTATTGACGTAATGTTAGCAGATAATGTATAATTTATTCATATTACTTGATTGTTAAATAAATAATTTTTATTTCTCTGATATTAGAAAAAATTGTTTGACATTTTTTTTTCCACCAGAACAGTGGCCAAGATAATTTTATTTGTATTAAGTTTTGGGTTTTTTTTTGAAAGATTATTTTTTTCTGATGCAGAGTTTGATAATCTTTCTCCCATGATTACATCTTCTGTATTTATTTATATAATTCTAAATCATCAATTGATATGCTCAGGATGTATTTGAATGCATTTTCTTTTAACTAACCTTCTCAAACTTTCTCAGTTGCTATCAGAGAAATTGTGTTTTTTCACTCTATTTAATCTACTTCAAAGACTTTTATTTGTAAATATGAGAACTAATGAACACAAGATGGCAATGCGGTTTTTTGTTCAGATCACTGGACTACTTTTATTCTTAATTTATTAAATATATTTTGTGAATTTACAAAATCAGAGCTTATAATACCACAATGAAAGCACAATGAAAGATAAATGAACTATTTTTAATAATACATTGTATTATATAATAGTAATAGATAATCAATGCAACACTTGATAAATATATCTTATTTAAACTTTAGGAGCGTATTTTAGATGTTGAAATAAAGATGAATAGTATTTTCTGAATAAATTTTTTATAAACTGGTTAATGATTTTATATAAGACATCTCACCAAGGAAAGAAGGGTATCTATAATTTATTATAAAACAAGTGAATTATTCACCCATGGAAGAGGGAAAGAAGTTGGATTACAATATGTGTGTGTTTAATATAAGAAATCCAGCTATATTAATCTTTAACTGAGATTTAATATTTAAATCTGGACAAGAGATAAACTCTAGTTTAATAAAAAAATTTATGGTAATTATTATTAACTGAAATACGGACCTATTATGTACTTGTGTCAATATATGTAATATATAGAGTATAAGAGCACAGACTTTCACATGATCCATCACTCACCACTTCATCTCATATCACTGATATCCTTGAGCATATATATGTCAAAAAGACAAATAATCACCAATATATGTATTTCATGCTAAACCAGCAAATTATCAGTTGGTCCAGATTATCATCTCTACATATATATGCAATAAGTGCTCAAATAATCATTATTGTTTTTATCTAGAATAGATCATACTAATATTATGGGTTGATTAAGTTTGAGACTTGTAAATCAAAATGTAACAATTTACTATTGAAAATACTATACATACTATTGTTAAAAGAAGGTTGGCTCGACAGCAGTTTGAAATTCTTGATCATATTGATATTGGAATTGTCAAAGGGTTGATGATTTTTAATGATTGTGCATATTTTGTATATACATATTGAGAGATAGTAACAAGGGCCAATTAATGAATGTTGGTTTAGCATGAAATCCATCTTGAGAGTACATTTGTCTTTCAATATCTCTTCATTCATATGTTTTAAAAAGAATGTGATAATGTTGAGATTATTAGGTATATCTCTTATCTGATATTATTAAATCATCTTAATTTTTGCACAATACCTTTGCATGATGCTTTTTTTAAACTAAATAAAATCAATATAAAATCTAGATTTTCTTGATACTAAGTTGTTTTTGATGGTATAAGTTTGATTTTCATTTAGCTATTTCTGACAGTATAATGAAATGTATGAGTATTTAAATATTTCTCTGTTCCATGTGTGGTAATTGTAATGGTAACATGGTCTCAGCAGTGGAAGGTTTTTAAATTTTTCATTTTTATACTTCATTGTCACATGATATCACGAATAATATGACAAACAAAAACTCTATCAATGGCTTATTTATAGACTAAGATTGCAGATTGTTTATTAGGTTTTTGCATAAGATTGTTGCTTCATTTAATACTAGAAAATATGACTGTAACATAGAAATATTCCACTGCATGGGTCTTTTAATTCTCTTTTTCTGGAGTGAATGTTTTCAATTCACAATTTTATCAGTTAAGAAATATATGATATGATTAATTTCTTAGAACATCTTATGATATTCCATTTTTTAAGTGGTTGCTTGAGCTTAATAGTTCTATTTAATTGCTCAAACTGTGATTTTTTAAATCTTAGATGAGATTACATCCTGGAATGTTTAGTTCTGGAGATCAGTCACTGAAAGTGCACTCAATTTTTATTTACTATTATGATGAGATTTTGATATATTTATATTTCTTGATTTATCTGATTTTTTGTTTGTTTTTATTTTACTTTTAGAATAAGTAATAAACAAGCCCTAAAATTTATGATATATTTATTATGAATCACTTCATCTGCCCCAACTGATAAAACAATTCGTTGTTTTTATATATATACATTTGTAATTTTTTCAGAATTATTAAATTTTTAGAATTATTTTTAAATAGATATATTTTATAAAAGACACAATGCATCACTGTTTCTAGTTTCAATACCTTGAGAATAATTGCAATGTAGAGATACTTCTGGAATATTTATTACACTCTCAATAGAACCTATGTTGTAGAAAATTATTTACATATTACTTTATATTTTTTAATTTTTTATTAGGCTTTGAAATATTTTAATAAACACATCTTTCTAATTTCTTACAATTTCTTACTTTTATTAGAAAAGCCAATAAAGTGCTTATTTTAAAACATTTTACAAGAGTAGCCAATTTACTTTGGAATATGAAATTATATATATGTTATTCAAAAAGTCATATTTAAATATTAAAGTGGCCAATTGACTCCACTACTTTAATCCAGTTTGACTTTGTTTTATATAGTTTTATATTTATTAGCTTAGATAATTTTTGTTTAGCAGCCTTTCTGTTTCAATTAAAAACATTAATAAATAAATGTTATGTACAGATTTTCTATTTCATAGTTAACAATTAAATAAAGTGTTGGGCTTGATCTGGTATTTTAAATTTAATGCATAAATATTCTAGTGCCCCACTGAAGAATGCTAAAAGAATGAAACTGGTCTGGGTTTAGATATATTTTGAAATGTTCATTAAGAGCCATTGGCAGACTCATTATATAACATTTGTAATAGAAGCTTATTAAATTAAGTCATGTGATATATGACTATTTTCTTGCAACAATTGCAGTTAGTAAATAAAATAAATAATTAAATTCTTATTTAAAAATAAATAAATAAAATGTTTAAATTCTTTTGTGAAATTATACCACTAAGATTATTTTTAATTGGAAAAAAATAAGATAACTACAAGTTGTTCAATATCTTATTGTTTAGATAACATTTTTGATCATAATAAACTATATACGCATATAACTAAAAAAGAATAACGATTTTAGAATTGATATTAACAAAAGTTTTTATAACGTAGTGATTAGCATGTTTAGTATGCTATGTGTCCTGGTTTAGAGCAAATTGAGGAACTAGACAATAGTATAAGGCTGCAGAATGGAGTTTGCTATTAACTGAAAGGAGACCCTTTAATTCCTCTTGGAGGCCTTAAAGGAACCCAGCAGGGCAAATTCCTAATGTCCACTCCATACGTTCTTGTCGTTGCAGCTGTTATTACTATGTGATTATTCATATAGTATACAAACATGGAAGGGCTGCTCACCCACACGCATTAGCCAGCATGGTGAGTTTATTGGCTTTTTACCTCTTAGTTTAAGATCAAGAAAACCATGATCTTTCTTCTCAGTGCCTGATAAGGCAGAATGAATGTTTGTGTAAATGATAAATATTTTTCCAATACATATATACAATTATGACAGACAAAAATAAAGCATGGCCCTTATTCCCAGGAGGCTGTAAAGTCACCAACCAAGGCAGCAGTTGGTGGCCAAAGGTGGAGGGTGCTAAGAATCCCCTGATTGTGGACCCAGGCTGCCATTTGATGATGACTTTTTATTTAGGTACTTACAACTGCAGATCACTTTCAAGTGAAGGAAGATTGCAAGAATTAGAAGAAGAACTGTCTTATATTAAATGGGACATTATTGGACTTTGTGAAGTTAGAAGAAAAGGAGAAGAAACAATTGATTTAAAAAGTGGACATATACTCTATTATAAAGGCACACATATTGGAAATACAAGTGGAGTAGGATTCATTATAAATAAAAAGTGGAAGAACAATATTGTGGAGATTGATGGTGTATCGGACAGAGTGGCAAGATTAGTTATACAACTTAATAGCAGATACCAAATGCAGATAATTCAGGTTTATTCCCCAACAAGTTCTCACAGTGACGAAGTAGTAGAAGATTTTTATATGGATGTACAAAAGGCTTTTGATCAGAGTAAACAACATTTTAAAATTGTTATGGGAGACTTTAATGCTAGAATTGGTAGACAAATGAAAGATGAAATTGCTGTAGGTAATTTTGGTTATGGTAATAGAAATGAGAGAGGACATAGACTTGTGGAGTTTGCAGAAAAAGAAAAACTTTATATTATGAATTCATTTTTTGAGAAAAATGTTAAAAGGAAATGGACATGGAAGCATCCAAATGAAGGTACAGCAGAATTGGATTATATTTTGACTAACAGAAAATACTAAGATTGTAATGTTCTTAATAAATTTAACACATGTAAAACTAGAGAGACAAAAATTATTAAGAAAAACAATATTTACAGTTGATATTCCTAATCTTCAGAAACATTCTAATGAATTTAAATTAGAACTTACAAATAGGTTTCAAGTGTTCGGAGATTTTGAACATGATTCAGATTTGAATGAAATTAATATGAAAATAACTGATACACTTTTAAAAACTGCAACAAACATAGCTGGTAGAAAAAAGCAGCAATTGACTAATAAAATTTCTACTGAGACTAGAGAATTTATGAAGAAAAGAAGGAATATGAAGATATACAAAAATGATGTATTAAAAAGAATTGAATATCTCGAATTTTGTAAAATGGTACAGAAAAGAGTTGAAAATTATATAAGAAAGTATAACTGTGAAATAGCAAGGAAAGCTGTATAAGAAAATAAAAGTCTCAAAAATGTTAAACAACATTTTGGTATTGGTAGGAAATTTATATCTGCAATAAGAAAAAAAGATGGAATTATTACTAAAAAGAGAGATGACATCATGAAATTGGTAGAAGATTTTTATCAAGAATTATATAGTAATAAAAAACTAGTACCTCCTATATCTATTACATCTTCCGAATTGCCCAGAATTTTAAATGAAGAAGTGAGACAAGCAATTAAGTGTATGAAGAAAGGAAAGACTCCAGGAAATGATGGAATTATAATTGATATATTAAAAGAAGCAGGTGAAGAAATAGAAACAATTTTAGCAAAGTTATATACCAAATGTCTAAATGATAAAGATGTACTGGAAGATTGGAAGAATGCAGTAATAATATTAATATTTAAAAAATGTGATAAAGAAGATATTAGAAATTACAGACCTATCAGCCTTTTATCAGTTTTATATACAATTTTTACCAAGATAATTACAACTCGTCTACAGAGAACTTTGGATTTCCACCAACCAAGAGAACAAGCTGGATTTAAAAGTGGTTTTAGTACAATAGATCATAAACAGGTATTGAGAGAAGTCATAGAAAGGACAAATGAATATGAGTTGTCATTATGTTTTGGATTTATAGATTATGAAAAGGCATTCGATTCTATATACATTTCTTCAGTGATTAAAGCATTGGATCATCAAGGTATAGATCCAGGATATTGTCATATTTTAAAGAATATTTATAAAAATGCAACAGCAACAATTAGATTACATAATGATACTGGAAAAATCAACATTGAGAAAAGTGTAAGACAAGGTGATTCCACATCTCCAAAACTCTTTACAGCAGTGCTGCAAGAAGTATTTTGTGAATTAAAATGGGAAACTAAAGGAGTGAAAGTAAATGGAGAGTATTTAAGTCATTTAGATTTCGCAGATGATGTAGTTGTTTTTGCAAATAATGCTTCAGAGCTACAGAAAAAGTTGCAGGAGTTATCAGATGAAAGTAGAAAAGTAGGACTAAAGATAAATGTTAAAAAGACTAAAGTAATGTTTAATCGATTTGCTCAAAATATGAAAATAAAGATTGATTATGAAGAATTAGAAGAAGTTAACAGTTACAAATACCTTGGTCAGATTATTAACACAGATGGAAACATAATGGAGGAAATTAATCATAGAATTAAACTTGGTTGGAGTGCTTTTGGTAGAAATAACTTGATACTAAAAGGAAATATGCCTATGTGTTTGAAAAGGATGGTTTTTAACAAATGTGTTTTACCAGTTCTTACTTATGGATCTGAGACTTGGACACTTAATAGAAGAGCAATACAGAGACTTCAGACCACTCAAAGGAGTATGGAGAGATGTATGTTAGGAGTAACAAGAAGAGATCGAAAACACAATGTATGGGTAAGATAACAAACAGGTGTTACAGACCTTATTGAAAAAATTAAAAGATTGAAATGGAGTTGGGCTGGACATATTGCTAGAAGAGATGATAATAGATGGACAATTGAAATTTTAAACTGGATTCCAAGAGATTGTAAAAGACCCAGAAAGAGACCACATGTGAGATGGATGGATGAAATAAGAAAATGTGCAGGGGTGTTGTGGAGAAGAGAAGCTAAAGATCGGAGAAGATGGATTAAACTTGGAGAGACCTTCATCCTGCAGTGGATTGATAATGGTTGATGATGATGATGATAATAAGATCAAGTAATAATAGTTGATTATCATCAATGGTAGTTTGCCATGATTTATCCTTACTTTTAACACATTAGATTCGCATTGCAATTGCATAATTGATCATTACAACTATATAATTGGAAATTTCAATTCAACAGAAACATCTAATTTTTCGATAAATTTGAGAATGCTTACATAAAATATATACGTTTTTTTTTGTTCAGATAAAAAGCCCATAATCATTTTACTAATATTGGTCAGTAAATGGGTATCTAGATAGTCTTAACTCAGTGTAAAACTCTTATTGATCCAATAAATGTATATTGATGGGGTGATCTTAGATTTTTTTTTTTACAAAATACAATGTTCATAACTGGTTAATGAAATATATATACTTTTGTTGAAATTTAGCCTATGACAACCTTTATCTAACTCATCACCTATGATTTGCCTTTAAGTAATATCATATTTTAACTTTAGTTTAATAAATATATAGATTAAAAACTTAGCGAATAAAAAGATTTTTATTGAAGCAAAAAAATACACCAAATATTTAATTTTTATTATACAAGGGGGTAAAAAATAAGGCAGATATTTTAGTATAGAACAAAGCAGAAATTTATTTTAAAAATCATTTTTAATTGAGATAAAATTTTAATGAATTTCTTTTGAATTACCCATTAAAAAAAGTTTGGCAATGTTATACTAAACACGTCATTAATCAATGTTTAGTCGGATTATATTAAAAACGTTTTTTATTGTATCCTTAATAGTGAATTCTGAGTTGGGAAAAAAATGTAAATGTTATTTTAAAATAGGATACAATTTAAAGTTAATATTTATAATTGACTATTGTATACTTGAAGTGCAACATAAAAAAAAAGAATTGGTTTTAATTCTGGTTCTTTTTCTGTATATAAAAAGTAAAATTGTTAACTTTTTTAAAAATATATATACAATACTATCGATGATAGAACAAAGCATAAAATGATCTCATATTTGTTTTTGAATAAAGGACTACAGAAAATTGTATCTGAATTTATAAATATCAAGATTAATGTCTTTACGCCTGATTATAACTTCAATGTATTGTGTGTGTGTTATACAATCATAAATTTATAGATTTTAAACTCTTCGATTGAAAGCAGATAGAATAGATACACAGTAGAACTGTATACTTTCCAGCGAAAACGTTTAATCATCCGTTGGTGATAGTTTGCCGCTATTTCCATTCCCTTAATAATTTATTTTTATATCCCAATTTTAGAGCTACATCATAAATTAAAAAAAAACTATATATAAAGAGAGACAAATAATAAAAAAATCAGTAATGTATTTGATAATATATGTATAAATTAATGAATTGATTAATCGTGATGCCATCCATTTAGATGGTCAAACCGATATTCAAATACCAAAGTAGCTGATAAATTGAGATTTTTATATAAATAGAAAGGATAATCAATAAATAGATAGAAAAATCAATAAATAGATCACTATAAAGACAAATCAATCAATAGGAGAAGTTTTGTTTATGAAGAGAAAGGTGAATCACCAAATAGATAAATCTATGACAAAATAATTGATAGAGAGATTACTTAAACAAGTTTAATATATATAATTAAAAAAACGTTTAGACAAAAATATAGTTTTAGAAAAACTACATTGTATAATGTTGTATATCTGGATAGCTAGGTTGATTTTTTTAGGTGAGGGGTGTCAAACTCAAAGCAGCAAAGTACCAGTCAATTAGATATATATAAGAAGTGGGTTATATTCAATAACATTCATAAACCCAAAACATAAATTATTAATATGGTCTCGTGTGACATAAAATGGTGGCTTGACAAGTAACTTCTATTCAGTGTTGGCAACATTTAATGATAGAAAAATGATACAAAAAATTAATACGTTTGTCAAGTGTTGGTGGCCTAGCAGTTAGTGTAGCTGCCTTCCAAGCAGCTGTCCGGGTTCGCTTCCCGGTCAACACCTTGACATATATAAAAAAACAAAAAGAATTAATAGGTTTTACTTTTATTTAACACTAAAATAAAACATTTAAAAGTTTGAATTGTTCCTGTTTAAATCCCCACAAGCTGTTTGAAACATTGATTTTTAGAAAACAAAGCATCAAGGTGATGGGCCAGGCACAAAGCGTTTGTGAGCAATATCTGACTCATAGATAAAAATATTGCTATAACTGTTTTAAGCAGCAGAGGACTATAATTAAATTATTGATAACGTCTATTACTATCACTGAAAATTTATCAACTTTTTCATCTTTTTAACATAATTCATGTAGAATATAATTTTATAATTTATGCATTTAAATTTTTCTAAACAAGAGGAGGGGATAGAGATAAAAGTGTTTATTGGAATATTAAATTAAAAGACAATTTAATAAAAATATTATAAAATATATCTTGCTGTAGATTGATATTAGCACATACGCTGCCAAGTATATAAACATTAGTTGTCATCAGAATATATTATATGAATTTTTAAAACTAATGGCGTTCATTAATAAAGTGTAAAAAAATAATAAGGATGTTCTCTATAGTGGACTCTAGAATTGAAGTTCAATGGAACATGGTGCTAGCTTTGCTACTTATCATTCTTAAACATTTTATGAACTATCAATCAATAAAACATTCAATTATTTGTTTATTTATAAGAACAATCATATCTACAATTGAATAATATTTTTTTTAACAGGCTATACTAAAGTCATAATAATGACAGCAAATGGCATTTTTATATGCCCATAAGTGCCTTGTTGTTTATTTTATAATGTGAAAGTTGTATATATTATACATAGACACTAAATACATACTATGTAAGAACATTTTTATAAGCATAACACTATGCTGCATTTTTTTTTGTTTGGTTTAACAAAATTAAAAGAAAAGTTTATGAATTTAAACATAATATTAAATATTTCAAATGTTACTTTGTAATATAAGAGAAACAATATAAAAGTATGGATTGCAATGTAAGACAAGAAAGAAAATAGTTTTATATGCACTAATTATTTGAATTGCGTAATTATAAAAATCTAAGGTATTTTGTATCTTTTGTCTAAATGGAAGTTTTAAATTTAAAAAAGGTCTCAATTCTTATAGTAAATTACGTGACAAACTAAATATGTTATTAAAATTTTAGAGTTAATAAAATTCTAAAATATATCAATAAAAGGTTGTTTTCTCATCCTTGATGTTCACCCTAAGATGTCACTACTTCTAGGTAAATTCTTAGAAATATACAATTTCACTGGCCTTCACCCAACCAAAGAGGAATTTTTCTACGTTATAAACGCAGAAAAGTCCTCACGTTATGTTGGATGGAGGAGGCAACGACAAAAGCCAACACAAAGAGACTTCTTTCTATGATAAAACACAGAAAGAGTTCCCGACAGCTGCCGGTTATGGCTTTTTTTCTATGCTAAAAGCAAAGAGAAAGAAATGCCTTGATCGGCTGCCATAGTAGTTGATTTTGTTCATTATTTTCTCATAATAGTAGAATATCTATTCTCTCTGTAGTTTCGGGTGAGAGTGTGTATATTTGAAGCGGTCATATTTTTTTTAAATTTGATAAGACGTCTATTTTTTTTAATGTGTTGTAATTTGCTTTACTGTTGTAAGTTTAATAATAATGTCCTGAAGATTCCATTACGAAGGGGTAACCCTCAAAAATTGCTTTTAAGGGTGCGAAAGGAATAAAAAATTAAAGGATCACGCGAAAAGTACCATTTTCACGAGAATTCGTCTGTGACCAGTTACTTTCGCTATATATATATATATATATATATGCACAAACAAAAACAACCCACTGTCTAATTATTAGTAATTACTTGACTGAAAAATAAAATTAGTCGGGTATTATTTTTTTTTTGTTTTGCTACATTTATTATTTCAAAATAAGATTAGTTTTTATATCTACACACTAACAAAAACAACCCAGTTCCTGATTTTTTTTTTTAAAAAAAGCAAATTCAATGGGGTTTGATTTTTTTCAATGGAGTCTTTGAATTACGGTTTGTTTGTTTTTATATATATACAAGATTTACCAAAAAAAAAAAGAAACCCACTTTCTGATTAATTACTTTCAAAAGAAACGCAAATTAGTCGGCTATCATTTTTAAATTTAATATTTCAATAATAGTACCCTTTTTATATAGACAGACTTAACAAAAAACAACCCACTTTCTGATTCATTACTGTCCCCCCAAAAAAAAAGAAAACGGAAATTAGTCGGGTATCATTTTTTAATCGAGTCTTTTAATGATGGTACTTACTAATAGTAGTCAGGTATCAATTCTAAATTGTAGTATATAAATGATGTTACTTTTGATAGATTTAGAATTATGTCTTGCTTTTTTAATAAAATGATTGATTTACTCTTGACCAAAAATACCGTAACTTTAAAAAAAAAGACACATAAAGTCCCAAAAAAAATGAGAAAAAGCCCCGTAACTTTAAAGACACACACAAACTCAAAAACAATCTAAGATTAATAAACATTGACTTATTACATCTTGCTTTTGAATAAAATTATTGTTTTACTTTTCCAAAAAAAAAAAAAAAAGACCGTAACTTTAAAAAGACACATGTAAAGTCAAAAAAAAAAAAAAATTAGAAAAACACCGTAACTTTAAAGACACACACACACAAACTCAAAAACAAGATAAGATTAATAAACATTTACAAAAATGAAAAAAAACTAACATCATATAATAGTATTAGTTAGTAGAATATTTTATTACAAATCTAAGAAATCAGATCTTTTTAAATCAAATCGATCATTTAGGTCCGGCTGGGAATCGTTGTATGTATATGTTTTTGATTAGCATCAATGCCATCTTAAGGCGAACACCAAGAATGAGAATACAACCAATAAAATTTAAAAGTTGGTTACAATTTTTTTTCTTCCTTCCTAATGTTAAGAAATATAAATAAAGAAAAGAAAAAAAAAGCTTTTTTTTCTTTCATTCATTTATTTGTCAATCTATGATATAATGTTAAAATATCTATAAAATTTAGTTTCCACAATATATTATAAAAGAAAGAAAAAATATTTTTTATTAAAAAACATTGTTATAAAAAACAAATAGAAAATCATGTAACTAGATGATGGTATATCCATTGTTTGGAAAACATCAATCAAGTAGCTATTACTAAATCTAAAACAAACAACTCAGGCTAACCCAGTTCAGTCTTCTAGTTGAATTCAGTCCAGCAGTCCAGTTTTTTGGTCTATTTGAAGACTTAACTCAAGAAACAATATTACAGTGACCTCATGCAGAAGATAGAAACTACTGGTAAAAACATGTTCTGTTATAACACCATTTAGAATGTGTGGTTAGAAATCAACAAATACACCAGTCAAACACCCAGAATGCAATCAGATCCAGAAACAAATACTGATGTTTGCTAAAGCCAACTATTGCATGGTTTATGCTCTTAATGTACAATATTCTAATAATATTCACAATTTTGAGAAATCATGAAATCCACTGGGGAACTGGCAGGGATGGTAGTAATAATTTGTAAATGGTGATGACCAGACATTAATAAATTTTCCAGAATTAAACTTTTAATTCAGAAGGTTTGACAATTTAATGTTTCATTTTTTTTTAGAAATCAAAAAATTAAATTAAAAATAACTTTGGGAGGACTTTATTTAGTTTAGACTTTTAGTACTTGGCTTTAAATCATCATCATCATCTTACACATTTGATTAGTATCATCATATATATTTGAACTGAATCATTTTGATTTGAATTTTATTAACCATGTAACTTTCATGATATTTAACATTTATCTAAATCAAAGTTTACCCATACATATTTGTGAATATCATTGGTTTATTTGAATTATGATTACAATATATATATATATACTAACCTTATCTATTGTGTATTCACTTCCGGGCAATATAGTATTAAATAAAATGGGTTAGCTCAGTTAACGATTACGTTTGGTAAAATGCAAATAATTGGTAAATAAAAATATTCTGCATTATATTTAAACATTCTACCAGTAAAAATAATGAAAAGGTTCAGTTTATTAAATAAAATAAATAAATATTTATTATATCATGAGACTCGGATGTGAAATACAGATGACAAGAAAGATTACATTGAACTAATATCCCACAGTATACTACCTTAATGGCATAAGAACACTATCCCCTGTATTATTATTTCAAATAAATAAATTTATAGCATTCTTATGACTTTAATAAAATCTAATCATTAAGATTAAACTAATAATTAAATCTTAATCTTTTTTATCTACAATAATTTAACTCCATAAAATCTCAGGTCCATCAAATTATTCTAAGTTAATTAAAATCACTGTAGTAAAACGTGATAAGGGATTTTTATGCCATACTCTACTACACCTAAGTAATAATTTAATTAAATTCATTTAATTCAATTCATTTATTTACCGTACAAAACTACAGCATAAAGCCAATTACAGTATTGCACCATAACAAATATATAAATACATAAATGAGTTTAAATGACAAATTATTAATATAATTATGTGCCATATTTCAATAAAAGATAATTAACACATTTAAAAATCTAAAGTAAAATTAAATATCAGCATATAAACAATTATTATTAAGACATTAATAGTAACAAATAAATAAAAGGGATAAATATAAAGCACATAACAAAATAAAAAAAAACAAAAAACAATTTAATATATATATATATATATATATTAAACAAAATCAAGTTAAACCAATCAAATCTGACATTTAAATTTAATAGCATTACAAAATTGATTATAATCTAAATTGAAGTAATTAATATTGCTACAAATCTGATTATATAAAGATGGTAGCCTAAACAAAGGAGAAAATCTAAGAACATTGGAATGACAAGTTTTAATGTAACAAACAGAAGCAGACCGAGTATCATGCACATGAGATCTAATTATAACAGTAGAAATTGTATTAGATAAAAGAACTATTCTATTAACAAGTTTATAAAGATATTTAATATCTCTATATTGTCTTCTAGAAGAAAGATGAACAGTTTTATTTCCCAAAGAAACATATTTAGAAAACTTATTATACACTGATTGTAATAAATTACATCCCTGTTTAGAGCTAGGATTCCAAATGACTGAACAATATTCAATGATGGGAAGAACCAATGATAAAAATAATTTAAATTTTGTATCACCATTGAAATGATAACCAAACCTTAGAATAGTACCTATAATTTTTAAAGCCTTACCAATAATCATTTCCAAATGAGGAAGAAAGGATCCATTACTAGAAAATATAACTCCCAAATCTTTTTGGGATTCAACAGAAATAATTTTGTGAGAATTAATAAAATAAGAAAAATGCAAAACTTCAGATTTTTTAGAAAATGAGACTAAGGAACATTTACTGAAATTAACAGTCATATTATTTAGATCACACCAAGCACTAAAATTATCTATATCATTTTGAAGAAGAGTGCAATCAAACACAGATGTGATTCTTCTAAAGATTTTACAGTCATCTGCATAGCACAAAAGATAAGAAGATTTTAAGCAATCCTTAAGGTCATTCATATAAATGTTAAAAAGCATAGCTGCTAAAATACTACCCTGAGGAACCCCCAAATTACATTTAAAATTAGATGAAATAGTATTATTAAATCTAATGTATGCAGTACGACCATGAAGAAAGGATTGAAACCAATAAACAAGCTTAGTAGAAAAACCCATTTGATATAATTTGTGAAGAAGAATACTGTGGTCTACTTTATCAAAAGCTCTTGATAAATCAAAATAAACAACATCAAGTCTCTGCTGGTCTTCAATTGCATGAGCTATATGATCATAAATTGTTAACAAATTAGTTTCTACAGATCTATTAGGTATAAAACCATGCTGTGAAGAAGAAATGAGTTTACTAACATCTAAAATAATTTTATTATAAACACACCTCTCAAAAATTCTAGCAATAGTATGTAAAACAGAAATTGGTCTATAGTTATTAATACAATCACGTGATCCATTCTTAAAAATTGGGACCATAATAATAATAATAATAATAGTTATAATAATAATAATAATAATAATAATAATAATAATAATAATAATAATAATAATAATAATAATAATAATAATAATAATAATAATAATAATAATAATAATAATAATAATAATAATAATAATAATAATAATAAAGAGATGTGCATGTGCGTGTATGCCTGAGTCATCAAGAACAAAGGTCTTATTAATAATCATTTTTTTTCCATATTCTAATCATTTTCTCACTTAAAAACTGTGATATATAACTGTGATAGATAAAGACGGTGATGGCTGATTACTGAACAGTTGTTTTCTAGCAAACAGTAAGTAATACGGTTGTTCATAACCAAAAATAAATTTTAATGTCATAAACAAGCATGGCGTCATGTCAAGAAGCGAGCGACATAAATTGCGCTCAAACAAACGGCGATAAAATGAAAACTGCGACTAACGCAAAAACATACGCAAACATAACAAAAATAAACCAGCAGCCTCACAGCATCGAAGAAAGTCCAGCATTGCCACAGACAGCAAGATTTAGGAAGGTAAATCAAGCCAACATAAATAATTTAAACTTCATAGAAAACAATAATGAAGAGCCCTCCCTGGTGATATGAAATCAAGATGAACTGCAAGAAATAAACATTAATTTCAACAGCACCATCCCAAAAAAATTATTTGCAACTTTCCAAAAAATTTTTCCACCGAGATTATTAGTGTTAGCTGTTACCGATAGGAATTTAACACTTTATAAATTCTCCTGAGAGCTTCTTTACAAAGAGCTGACAGCAACAGCAATGTGGGATACAGTCTCTAGTATTGGTGACCATCCAAACTCGCGATACATTGCAATTCAGTTTTTGGATGAACACCAGCATGCAAGATTTCAAACTAAAGTAAAAACTTTGGGAAGCTACGTGCTAATAATAGTCGATCAAAGCTTGTAAAACTATTGTAATGGAATAATTAAAAACACTTACTTCGGATATACCATTCACGATTTTTAAAAATTAATACAGTCATTTGGCAAAGCTATTTATATAAAACAGATCTACTTATCCAACACCCCCATCCCAGTTTTCAGCAACAACTTTCATTTCAAAATAAAGCTGAATGACAGTGTAAACCTGGAGGATATTCCAACACAAATAATTGACCAAAATGCAATACTGACCATTCACATAAAAGGGTTAAGGCCAAGATGTTTTGTGTGCAGTGAAACCGGACACTTAGCAATCAATTGCAACACCAAAATCAACCAAAAAAACCAACCGAGCTCTGAAGATGAACCCAGAGAAGCTAACCAACAGGAATCAAACAGCACAAAACAGATAACAAAAACAACTAATAAACAAGAAAGAATAAAAAATGCACAGATCAACAGCAATTGAATAATAAAAAACTGCATACACATTTCCAGCACCTGATATTCTGGATTTATCAACAAAATCAAACAATAGAATTCAAACCCCCACTGATAAAAAAACAGAAAGTCCTCAAAAGGCTGCAATGGAAAAAAACAGTGCACAATCTAACTCAGCCTACCAAAAATACTGATGAAAAAAGAGATTATAAAAGAACCAATAAACTCACACAGTAATAGTGTTCAAGAAAATATATATATAACACACCAAACACACAATATTAAAAATAATACAACAATGGAAATTATGGAAGCTATCACCCCAAATATCCTCAAATCACCAAAATTGACACAGAACAAAGAAGAAGACCAGGCCACCCACCAAAGAAAAATAGAGGGCCCAAAAAAATCCAGAATGCAACCTTAGCCTTGCTGATCACAACAATACAACTACAGTGGAAACAGATGAAGATCTGGAAATGGAATATGAGAATGAATGGGAAGAAACACCAGATCAACCTTAATATTTAAATCTCAACCAAAAAACAACATATAATGAAAGTAAAAATTGCGGCAATCAATGTCAGGGGTTTGAACTCAACCTCAAAAATTAATAAGTTAAAACATTGGATCAAGGATATACAAACACACTTGCTTGGTATATTTGAGACAAAAATTTATGCTGGATCACAAACTGACCCAGCCAAACATTTAAATATGGAAGGTTTCTGTGCATGCTCCAGAGACTCTTCCTCTCCCTCAGCTGGCACTGGACTCATAATTGCCCATTCACAACGTTCAAAATAATTCACATTGACATGAACTTATTAATTGCAACCTTCAACCAAAAAAGCATAACAATAAATCTGGTTTTTGTATATATGCCTTTACAGGATAAAAAAATAGATACCATAATTGCAAACATTAATTCAAGGTTAGCTACAACTTCAAACCCAACCGTCTTAATTGGAGATTTTAATTTAAAACATCAGGAATTTACCCAACATTGGCTTCACAGAATAAACATACCACTAATGAGTGGCCAAGGTTTTTTGCAAGATGATGCCATCTCTTTCCACAATAATCGCTTCTCTTCACTTATTGATCTGTGCTTTTATTCTCCAATGCTTCCCCACCTTATTGAAATAAAACTCCCTCAACTTTTTCCGATCACTCAGCTCAAATAGTCACAATTGACTGTGCCCAAATTCAAATATCACCCTTTCCACTTACAAGAACAATAAGAGTTTTACTCCCAGAAACAACCCCTGAATTTCTGTTCTCTGAGATGTACATAATGCTAAACAAAATCAAAGATATGACTTTGAACCCGGTCCAGAAATATCTAGCATTTATGGGAATGTTGTCCTTTAACATCAACCATATAACAAAAAAACAACCTCCACCATCAAGACTTTTGTCTCTGGCAGATCAGTTGCACCAGAGAATAATCATGATTAACCCATCACACTGCACCCAGCAGTATATATTCAAGCTCACACATGCATACAATAAAGCATGTTATGAACTCAAAAGCTATCTGAAGATAAAGAAAAGCAAGGTATGCCTAACCAGGCCACATACTTGGACAAGAGATTATATAAGATGGGTGCTGGGGAACCAACCAGATGTAAAAGTGCCAATGGCACTATATACAAATAGTGGAACATATGCAGGACACAATATGATTATGCCAATTTTTGAATATTTTAAGAAGAAATTACAAGAAAAACAACCATATAAAATACCACATAATCTGTTTGGCCCACCAGAAACAAAATCCCCATTCACAAAAGATCTATTCACAACAAAACTGAATACTATTCGAAACGCTTGCCATCCAGGTAGTCCCATTGCTTGTATTAAAGCATATAAGTAAATTCACAACAGAATATTTGTGTCAGTTAGAAAACCATCTAGCACAACAAATTCAACCCATGGAGGGTGTCTATCCAATAGCCATAGTACCCTATAATAAAAAGAAAGCAATTATCCCATCTATTACAGACCTCAGGCCAATATCTATGGGACCTTTGCCAATCAAAATTATGGAGAAAATTATTAAAGGTGAAATTGAACCATATATAATTCCACTTATCTCTGAAGCACAATATGTAAAGAAAAACTCTTCAACAATAGAAGCAGCCTTATTCTTCAAAGCAATTCTAGCCACAGTAAGACAGCGGAAAAAATATGGACCCATTGTCATGCAGCTTGACATAAAAACTGCATTTGACTCCGTCAATATATACACATTTCTGAATATGCTAAAAGACATAGAAATTCCTAGAACACACCTATATGTAATTGCTAACCTGCTTCTGAACAGAGAGATCCATATAACGTTAAATGGAAGAAACTCACCATCTTTCACACCCACCAAATCTATATCCCAAGGATCCCCTCTTAGTTCACTATTGTTTATATTTTACATCAATCCCCTTATTAAAAGCATACAAAATGCATTTATTGGGATCGAGATACCAGACACAACACAGTGCACTACATGCATTGCCTATATGGATGATGTTACCATATTTCTAATATCAAAAAAACAAATACCGCAACTCCAAAAAATATTAAAAGAATATTCACAGAAATACGAATTAAAGTTTAATCTGGCAAAAACCACAGCCTGGTCACTATACACTGGTAAACCATGTACATCAATTTACAAATCAAAACCAAACTCATTCCTTGGGTTTTCAATTCATATGGGAATGAGATGCCACAACCAAAATAAACTAAAAAAAGAAGCCACAAAAAGTATAAACTCCTTGTCCAAGGCATATCTTTCACTGTATTTCAAAGTACAGTTAATTAATCAGCTTATGACAAACAAAATAACATACTATGTACCGGTTATTTCATTCTCGAAGGCATTTATTTCAAAAATTAAAACCATATGTAATAAACTTCTTTGGGCCAGAAAAACAGTAGTAATCTCCACACAAAAACTTAGCCAACCCCTAATAAAGAATGGACTTGGCTTGCACAACATTAACATTTTTCATCTACAAAAGTTAAGAAACTCAAATAATTACAATCCTTGCCAGATATCCAAAAATTAACCTCTTGCTAGAAGTTACTCCAACATATATACCAATGCAAATCCACAGACAAGATTCCAGAACAGTATTTGCATAAGTATTCATACTGGGATATTTATGGTTTAATGAACAGAGAAACAGATAATAATGCTATACAACCTATGCTAGGAATTAACAACAAAAGACTACTCAAGGAATATAAAAAATGGGCTCTAGAGGCCAAATACTTTGATTTTATCATTAAAATGAATCTCAATGCCTTGCCAAAAACCCACTTTCTTTATCATAAAAGAATGTACAGATCTATTGATTCTTTCTGTGGACTCTGCCATCGAGCAGAGGAGATGCTGGACCACATTATTTATCAATATATAGCACTTAACCAAACACGACAGATGATGTGTAATACCTACAGAAAACCAGGTACAATCATTAATCACATAATGGTTGCTTTTCAGGGAAGATCAATACCTAGAATTAGGGCAGTCATGTTTGCACTATATGTGTACTGGTGCACCAGATGTACTTTTTTAATTGGCAATAATACCAGATGACACCCAGCTACATTTAGCAACAAACTGTTACACATTAGAAATAGAGATAGAATAATAACCAGCCCCCACTTATATGCAGCAACATGGTTATTGTTAAGGCAACCATCAATGTCGTGAATGCTGCAAAAAAAACTATCATACAATTAACATTCAAAAAGACATGCCCACAAAACTAAGCTCATCAAACTTTAGAACTCTAAATATTTTTTTTTTATCCTTCATATTGTTATAGTCCATTAACCACCAAGTGTAACCATTAAATTTCCTTTATATATATTTACCCTAATATTACTCATTGTATGTAAAATTTGAAATTTTCTAGATGTAAACTTTTGTAAACCATTGATATCAATAAAGCCTTTATTGAAACGTAATAATAATAATAATAATAATAATAATAATAATAATAATAATAATAATAATAATAATAATAATAATAATAATAATAATAATAATAATAATAATAATAATAATAATAATAATAATAATAATAATAATAATAATAATAATAATAATAATAATAATAATAATAATAATAATAATAATAATAATAATAATAATAATAATAATAATAATAATAATAATAATAATAATAATAATAATAATAATAATAATAATAATAATAATAATAATAATAATAATAATAATAATAATAATAATAATAATAATAATATTCTTCTTCATTGGATGGACTAATTTTTATGTATCTTTTCTTCACTATAATTTATTACCATAATAATTATAAGAAAATACTATAATATAATCTTTTATCTTCATATAATAACGTAATAAGTATGTGGTAGTATTTTATAATCTGAAAAATATATGTGTGGCAACTGATAGCATATAATTCGATGTACTGTTATAATAATCAACATATGACCATATGATAATGTAAAATGTGATTTCTTAAATAAATAAATTCCAAGAAAATATTAGAATTCTTAAAATTAATACTTTATTTATTTCTGTGCAAAAATGTTATATTTGATTCAATTATTCTGTGTGTACTATGCATTTTAATGGAAAAAAAAATAGTCTGAACACACACATTTTTGAAAAACAAATTTCACAAAATTTTTATTATAACAATAAAATAAAAATAACAATTTATTTACACTATTTACACTTGGTATTCTAAATTTGCACCATTATACATCCCTTATTAATTGTAATTATTAAAACAATAGAGAATCTATTTAAGTCATCACTCTGACTTAAAAATAATAATAATAATACAATTTTTATTTATCTTTTTGTTATCAATTTTTTTAATACAATTATGTTCCTTTATACTTCTTCTAACATATAATATCTTTAAATATTATTTCAATATGCTTCCTTTTAAACCATCCATTGAAACATAGAATGGAAAACAAAAAATATAACAATATCGAGTATGGATTTTTTTTAACTAAACAATTTTCATTTTGCAATGTTGTGAATACTACATAAAATATCTACTGTTAATTTATTAGTACAATATGTGGACATCATTGTTAACTATACTATGATTATTAAAACACAATATATCCTACTTAACATTACTCTAATACTGAAGAGTTGTAACTACTGATGTATTCCTTATTATTTAAATAAATACAAAAATTGTACCTATGCTTATTTTACATTGTTTTCTTTATAACATTATATCTTAAAAATATGCAATACTCATAAAAAAATGCAATGAATATTTGAAATTATTTAACATTTCAAAGAGCAACTTTGCTTTATTTATTTTATTCCTGATAAACAGAAAATATTCTATGATTCTTTATCATTTTATGTCCATTGGATTTTCAATTCCAACTTGCACAAATTCTACTCCCTCTTATAAGTAAATGAACTTATCTTATTCATTCAATAACATTTCTTAAATTCTAAATTATTTATTATTTCTTTACAAAATATACAATACTGTACAATGTAGTTACTTTGGAAAATGAGACAGCGAATAGATGTGTAGGCCTAGGGAAGAAAAACTAGAGTCTAACTCATAGTACATATTGGATAAAATACCATGGCACAGTGTATCTATAAAAATAGAGGCATGACCCATTTGTCTAATGCCCTCCACTACTAACAATGTTGGTAAGCTATTATTTCAGCTTTATAAAACATCAGTATTCAAATAAAATAGATACTGCCCACAAATAAATATACCAGCTACAGGGCATTGTTAACTGTACTGTATATTTAATAAAATTACAAAAAATGTTATTCCTATTTTCCTAATACATCCTACATTAATATCATCTCTTTGGTTTCATGTTCTCCAGATTATTCCCAAGTCACGGTCTTATCAACATTTCCTAATAGATTTATCAAATCTTACACCGACAAATGAAAACTAACTCACATATTCAAAATAATAAACAAAATTCAATCGTAATTAGAATGATCTCACTAATCTACAAGAAAAGTCTGCTTTACTTTCCTATACCATATTCTTAAACAACATACAAAAATAATCATTACTTATACTTTAAATATCTAATAATATTAAAGTTTTTTTTAAAGAATCATATAACTATTCATCATCATGTTGCATTATATTACTAATATGAAATTAAAGTATGCATATTCCCAGAAATGAACAAATCCTAATTTTATAATTTAAATGTGTTGTACAAGTGCATCCACATACAACTCAACATTTATACTTCAATATAATATAATTCATTGGCAATCTGCAAAAGAAAAAAAAATACATCATAAAATACATCAATATTCACAACTATTACCTAAGTGATATCAACTTGTAATCACTTATGATGTCTTCATGTCCATTAATTAAAATAAACATTGCATATATGAAATACATCCAAACTTCCACATTTTAAAAATGTTAACTTATTTAAAATATTAAACTATTTTACTGTAATATTATAATATCATTAGTACTAAATTAATATTCATGTTCCTACTCTTCTAATTAAAATGATATTACACTTTAAAAAGTTAATAAAATAAATCAAGACAATAATTACGTATATCTTCAGCTGACAAATATTCTTTATAAAGTTCAAATGTTTTTTTTAATTTTTCTCCAGAGTTTTTTTTTTAAATGTTCTCCTAAGAGCAATTTTAAAACCCCCAACCATTGCTTATTTTCTCTTGCTTGTCAACAAACAACTACCTGAGCTTACACATGCATTGTAACTCCTTCCGGTGTGATGAGCAAAATTTTAAAAAATGAATAATAAAAATAAATAAATTATGATGTATAAATCTTGTAAAATTAATAAAAATAATCATTGATCAGTTCTGGAAAAGTTTATAGAATAATAGTTTATAGTTTCTATTGTTCAGAACAATGATTATTAAAATAATAAAAAATTATAATGTTGAAAAATAATACTTTGAAGCTTCTATTCTAGAGGATCCTTTATTGGCTTGGTGATGCATCATGTCCTGGTAATTTGACTATGGGCAATCCGGATAAAACTTTTTGCGCAATTTTAAAATATTTCCATAATTCCATATTTCTGTTTATTCACATATTCCATTTCTTTATAGGTTTATTCTTCAGGATAATTCACTATTTATTATCCAATTATAGCTATTTTCATTATTCTTCAAAATTATCAGTTTTTTAAACAAATCCTAGTAATCTGCGTATAACCTTATGTAATTTAGGTTTGTCACATATGCTTAAAAATACTTTCCTTTAGTTTTTTTACTTATAATAGCTTTTTCTTTAAAATATTTACAATGTTTTCCTTAAAAAAGGATAAACATTTATTTCTATAGCATTATATTTTTCCATAAAATATAAATATATCATACTACTTGTCGGTCTTGAACCTGACTATCTCACTGTTATAAAAAAATGTGTTGTTCACTTTTAATTTGCAAGTAGCTTTTCTGTTAAGCTTTCTGCACAATGTCCAAAACAATACTTTGCTCATTAAAACCGTCCTCCCGGTTAATACCATTAATATTGCATTTACAATTATTATACTTATTTTTAAAATATTCTTAATTAAATACATATCACTTATTGGCATATCCAGATTTTTTACTGTGAAGTTATATTAAGTTTTGATGAGTAATTCTGGTAAAGGGAACTTTAAATTAGCAATACATATTTTTAATAAAGTTATTAAAATATATTTATACTATGCTCTTTTTGCAAAATACTTAAAAATTAATATTCTATTAGTTTGCAAATAAATTATACAAAAGCACTAAAATTGACTAAAATAAAAATTTTGAAAATTACTATCACATCAATCACCCCTGAATCAACCGTGCAACACTATTTATACCCTACAAAATACCTCATCATATTGGTGGATTTTTACTTTTCATTCAATACTTAATTTGCATATTGCTACAGTCTTACACAATTAAATTTACAAAATAAAATATGACTCATTATAATTTTAAAAATATTACTTAAAAATATTAATCTTAAATCAATTATTATACCTTACTACAATTAATTAAATATTTTAAACTGACTTTTAAAAACAATATTTAATAAATTTATCCCACCTTTTATATTTAATTTATCTATTTTATTTTAAAACAAAATATTTAATTTTTTTTTACTAGCTGTATTTGTTTTATAATGCTATTTAAAACATGTTATAATGACTGATTTAATATTTGCTTTTGTGATAGATAAATAAATATATCCAATTCTATAATGCAATTCTTAAAATATTTTGAACTTTGTTAATACAAATACTAGCAAACATGTGTGCATGGCTATATTATACAGGTCACATGACTGATAGCTGAGACAGATTGTATCCAAATTTCTGTCAGAAAACAAAGGATAAATTGCAATATTTATTATATTAAATAAATAATACAATAATATAAAATTTGGAATATTAATATGGAAAAATATAATTAAATGTAACTTTCCCTACCATAAAGCTTACTTTTAGAATATATAATATTAATTATAATTATTAAATATCATTTATAATTTTAAATATAGCATTTATTTAATTATAAGTTTAAACTATTAAATTTAACTTTTAAACATATTTTAAACATTTATTGCTGCATTATTTATTATGGCCAGCTTTTCCAACCATATGTAATAAGTATTTTTAGCTTTATTTAACTGTTTTAAGGTTAATTCATTATAATTTTATGCATTACATATTTTTATTTAGCTTTGAATTGTACTTTTAAGATATTATCAATACAATATAACTATTACACAAAGAGAACATATTCTAAATTTAAATTTTTTAGTAATTTGCTGTGATGAGCTGATTCTGACCTATAGAAAAGGGCACAATATATATATATATATATATATATATATATATATTATATATATTGATAATGGTTGATATATATATATATATATATATATATATATATATCAACCATTATCAATCCATTGCAGGATGAAGGTCTCTCCAAGTTCAATCCATGTTCTCCAATCTTTAGCTTCTGTTATCTACATTACACCTGCACACTTTCCTATTCCATCCATCCATCTCACATGTAGTCTCTTTTTGGGGTTTTACAATCTCCTGGAATCCAGTTTAAGATTTCAATTGTCCAACTATTATCAATTCTTTTAGCAATACATCCAGCCCATTTCACTCCAATCTTAGGTCTGAAGTCTCTGTACTGCTCTTCTATCAAGTATCGAAGACTCAGGTCCATAAGTAAGAACTGGTCAAACACATTTATTAAAACCATTCCTTTTAAAACACATAGGCATATTTTCTTTTAGTATCAAGTTATTTCTATCAAAAGGACTCCAAGAAAGTTTATTTGTATGATTAATTTAATCCATTATGTTTCCATCTGTAATAATAGTCTGGCCAATGTATTTGTAGTTGTTAACTTTTCTAATTCAACATAATCAATATTTATTTTAATCTTTTGAAAATTACTTTAGTCTTTTTAACATTTATCTTTAGGCCTACTTTCTTACTTTCATTTGATAACTCCTTCAATATTTCCTGAAATGGTAAAGCATTATTTGCAAAAACAACTATATTGTCTACAAAATCTAAATGTCTTAAATAATCTCGATTTACTTTTACACCTTTAGCTTTCTATTTTAATCCACAAAATTCTTCTTGTAGCACTGATGTAAAAATTTTTGGAGATATGGAGTCACCCTGTCTTACACACCTTCTCAGTGTTGACTTTCCTAGTATCATTTTGTAACCTAATGGTTAGGGTTGCATTTTATAGATATTCTTAAAAATATGACAATATCCTGGGTCTATACCTTGATGATCCAATGCTTTAAACACTGAAGAAATGTTTATAAAATCAAATGCCTTTTCATAATCTACAAATCCAAAATATAATGGCAACTCATACTCATTGGTCCTTTCTATAACTTCTCTCAATACATGGATATGATCTATTGTACTAAAACTACTTTTAAATCCAGCTTGTTCTCTTGGATCATGGATATCTAATGATCTGCATAGACAAGTTGTAATTATCTTGGTAAAAATTTTGTGTAAAACTGATAAAAGGCTGATAGGTCTGTAATTTGTAATATTTTCTTTATCACCTTTTTTAAATATTAATACTGCATTCTTCCAATCATCTGGCACATCTTTATCATTTAGACATTTGTTATATAACTTTGCTAAAAAATTTCTATTTCTTCATCTGCTTCTTTTAATATATCAATTATAATTCCATCATTATCTGGAACTTTTTCTTTTCATAAATTTAATTGCATGTCTCAATTTTTCATTTAAAATACTGGTCAATTCAGAAGATATAATAGATGTAGAAGGTTCTTGTTCTTTATTACTATATAATTCTTGATAGAAGTCTTCTATCCATTTTATAATGATATCTCTCTCTTTAGTAATAGTCCCATTTTTTTCTTATTGCAGATATAAATTTTCTACCAATACCAAAATGTTGTTTTACGGTTATGAGACTTTTATTCTCTTCTACAGCTTTCTTTGCTAGTGCACAATTATACTTTCCTACATCATTATCAATTCTTTTCTGCACTATTTTACAAAATTTGAGGTATTTAATGCTTTTAAATGCATCATTTTTGTATATCTTCATATTTCTTCTTTTCTTCATAAATTCTCTAGTCTCGGTAGAAATTTTCTTTGTCAATTGCTGCTTTTTTCTACCAACTATCTTTGTTGCAGTTTTTTAAAGTGTATAAGTTATATTCTTATTAATTTCATTCAAATCTGAATCATGTTCAAAATCTGCTAATACTTGAAACTGATTTGCAAGTTCTAATTTAAATTCATTGGAATGTTTCTGAAGATTAGAATATCAACTGTAAATGTTGGTTTTCTTAATAATTTTTGACTCTCTAGTTTTGCACTATCACATATCTTACATCTTACTAATCGATGATCACTTCCTTTATTAAGTTTATTAAGAATATTACAATATTGAAATATATATTTTCTCTTAATCAAAATATAATCCAATTCTGCTGTATCTTTATTAGGATGCTTCCATGTCCATTTCCTTTTTAACATTTTTGTTGAAAAAAGAATTCATAATATAAAATTTTTCTTTTTCTGCAAATGCCACAAGTCTATGTCATCTCTCATTTCTATTACCACAACCAAAATTACCTATAGCATTTTATCTTTCATTTGTTTACCAATTTTAGCATTAAAGTCTCCTATATCAATTTTAAAATGTTGTTTACTTTGATCAAAAGCCTTTCGTACATCCATATAAAAATCTTCTAGTATGTCATCTCTATGAAAAACTTACTGGGGCATAAACCTGAATTATCTGCATTTGGTATCTACTATTAAGTTGAATAACTAATCTTGCCACTCTGTCTGATACACCATCAATATCCCTAATGTTGTTCTTCAATTTTTTGTTTATAATGAATTCTATTCCACTTGTATTTTCAATATTTGTATTTTTATAGTAGAGTACATGTTCACTATTTAAATCAATTGCTTCTTCATCTTTTCTTCTAATGTCACAAAGTCCATGTAATTCTTCTAATTTGAGAAAGAAGAAACTCTGAGGACAGTAATTGTTATTGTACTGAAACAGCAATTATTTACCTATTTTATTCCTGCTACATGGAATCTCCTGAAAATAATAATATGAAATCATAATGCATGTAACAGTGTTTACAATTTAAAATAGAATAAGGTACAATTTTTAATATAGGGTAAACTCTTCAAAGTTATTCTTGATAAGTATTTACAATTGTATTATAGAATAAAGATAAGGTCTATAGTATACAGATTTTGAGTGTAAATTCTAGTTTCATCAATACACAAATTCCAGCCTTTTAAATGTGGTCACATGTAGTTGTGCAGTAATAGAATTATTGTTTTTTATATTTGCCTGCATGGAAAACAGATATTCTATTACTGCTCCACTATATGTGCTTTCCATGCAGGCAAACAGGTTTGGATAATTTTTTGAATATCTGAATCAAAGATAACCTAGATAATTACCCAATATTGGCTGGTGACTGTACATCTAGATTTATCAGTTATAGAGAAAAACAGGATTATAAAACAGAACAAATCTTCATCATCTGATAATTGGCAAGTCTAATGACTATTGACCTTTTCTTTATTTTTTTCTCTATGAATAGCTGATAGAGAAGGTACTCCTGCATTGGGTTATTTAAAAGCCAATTCACAATATATATATAATTTTAATGGTAAATACAATATTATAGTTTAAATTCTTTTGTAGCGCCTTTGATTACATGGTAATCCTTGTCAGCTTTAACTGAATTTCAAATTTTTTAAACTTAATGTTATGTATATTTCTATAAGCTGTGCATGGCCATATTTATAACTTTAACATTAAGTTTATAAAATTTGAAATTCAATTAAAACTGACGAGGATTACCATGTAATTGAAAGCTACAAAAGAATTTAAACTATAATAATGTATTTACCGTTAAAATTTATATATATATATAATATTTTACAATGGGTATTGTATTATACATTATAAATTTCATAACCTGCTTTAGCTTGCATTTTATGATCACTAGATGGACCTTTACCAATAGCTCCTAACAAGCTTGTTTACATAAACACTGAGAGAGATAGCATTCAATATCTCTTTCATTGTCTACCACCTCCAGACCATGGTTTCGAGCTAATTGGCTCACATTAGTGAAGAGTTGGAAGACTAAAAACTAGATCTAAATACTAACTCTTAAATCAGCATTTATCAAACATGTTTTTATCAGTTCGAAAGCATGAAATTTCTCAGACACATAATGTCTTACAAACTAAATAGATATATGGGTCTGAAAACAGTTTAGTTTCACCATATAGTAAAAGCCTCTGCAATATATATATATATATCATTGCAAAAACCTTCAAAGTTACATTTATGATAAACAAAACAAGTTATAAATTTTGTAACCTGCTTTAGCTTGCATTTTATTATCACTAGATGGAGCTTTACCAATAGTGCCTAACAAGCTTGTTTACATAAATGCCAAGAGAGATAGAATTCAATATCTTTTTCATTGCCTACCACCTCCAGAACATGGTTTTGAGCTAATTGGCTCATGTCAGTGAAGGGTTGGAAGACTAGAAACTAGATCTAAATACTAACTTTTAAATCAGCATTTATCAAACACATTTTTATCAGTTTGAAACCATGAAATTTCTCAGACATGCAATGTATTCAAATCCAGCTAAACAAACTAGATAGCTATATGAGTCTGAAAACAGTTCAGTTTCACCATATAGTAAAAGAGCCATTTAGCTATCTAGATTGTTTAGTTGGATTTGAAGACATTACATGTCTGAAAAATTTCATGCTTTCAAACTGATAGAAACATGTTTGACAAATGCTGATTTAAGAGTTAGTATTTAGATCTAGTTTCTAGTCTTCCAACCCTTCACTGATATGAGCCAATTAGCTCGAAACCATGGTCTGGAGGTGGTAGACAACAAAAGAGATATTGAATTCTATCTCTCTTGGTGTTTATGTAAACAAGCTTGTTAGGAGCTATTGGTGAAGCTCCATCTAGTGATCACACACACACACACACACATATATATATATTGTAACCATATATTTTAGTATAAAATATAATAATTGATGTAACTGGTATAAAAATTTCTCTGTCTTCTTTTGGTGATTTGATTGGCTTGATTTGCACTTTGAACAGATTACTCTCTTATATTCAAAATAATTTATTAGAGAGAATGGGTAATATTTTTCCTTACTTGTTGTCTATATTATTTTAATAAATTTAAATTGCTTCTTTCCATATACTAATTCATATCAAAATGTTTAACTTTTTAAAAATTTTGACAACACATTAAATTTGGTAAAATATTATTAAAAATAATAATAATTTTTATTTGTTTAAAATGGTCTTAAAAATTATTTCCATTGAATTAAAAAAACCATTTGTTCAACTAAATTTAATTATTAAAAATAAATACAGTAATTACGTATGCATTTCAATGTAAAAAAAGAAAGGAGAGCGAATTAAAAAAAAGATCATCTGATAGTGTTGCTTTTGGAGGGAGAAAGAAAAGAAAATGGTAAAAGGCAAATGGTGTAAATATGATAAGCTTATTTTAAAATAGTTAACAAGTAAACGGATTACCACAAAGTTTTCTATAAACGTAAAAATAACATAGTGGTATTTAATAATAAGATGAATTGCTAAATTTAAAAGTCTGTTCAAGTCAGCTAGCCAGGTGGATCAAATCGCTAATAATAATTTTCCAATATTACATTTGAAATATGTCGGAGCTTTCCAGTTTAAAAGCAGAATTAATTGCAAGATTTTGGTATGTTTTAAAATATTTATTATTCTACAATTTGGAAAAATTAAATAAGTATTTTAATTACAGAAGTTTTATAAATATGAAAATTTGCTTTTTAAAAAAAAGAAGTTTAAATTAAAGTAAAATGTTAAAGTTATTAACATAGTTTAATATTTCCGTTTATAATTTTAATAAAAATATAGTATTGATTGATATTTAACTTTGCAATGCCAGTAATATATTTGCTAGTTAATTTGTTTACCATTTGGATAATAAAAACAGTCTTCAAATAATTAATCAAAGCTATTTTCTAATTTTATCGTCAGTTTGGAATGATTAAATTAATTGCTATAATTAGTATTCCTAGATTTAAGTGTGGATAAATAAATATTAGCATGGATGTGATAAACTTGGAACAGTTTTAATAGAGAAATGTAGAAATTAATAATTTATGAAAAAACATTTTCATTTAAACTCTGCGTGTCATGTTTTGGAATTGTTTCATGTTTATGGAGCCACGTAAAATTGTTAATCTAATAGTGCTTATAATAACTAATACAAATGGATAAAATTACATGTATGGAATTCAACTATAATTGTAGCTATTACTTCGTATATTTATTGTTCGACACATCGTACATGGATTTCATGGATCATATTTGTAGTTATAAAATGCTATACAATTTAATTTGTGATACACACACCTGCTAGAATTCATGTATTGAACTATAAAATGCTATACATTTAATTTATATCACACACACACCTGTTAGATTTTATGTATTTGATGAATAATGCATTACTTTAATTTTATCGTTATATGAACTTGCATGTGAAGTTCATAAGTTATATTTTATTAAGTTTAAATTAATAGGGGTTGAATAAAATACTTATTCAAGAGAATAGCGCTTGTGAAAAAGCTTGAAAAGTACTAAATGAATTTATGAGATGTATCAATTTTTCATGAGGTATTTTGTGAGTCTTTCCAGATTTCTATTCCTATACTAATATTACTTATATTATATTACATATGTTTTATTTTAAGCAAGATAAGTTAGTACATTAGTTGTCCTGATTAGTGTAACATTTTATTATGCAAGAACCCACATTTGCTAAAATGTTAGTGTTTTCTGAATGGTCAGAATAACTGAGGAGGATGATTTTGCACTTTAATGTGAAGTAAATAGTAATGTTGTTTTATAATGTTAAAAGGCATTAATCTGTGCCAGTGGTTAATCCGCAGATTTAATTGCCATTTTTTGTATTTTACACTCATTCCTGCGCTGGTGGTTAATCCACGGAATTGTGTAATTATACTTATTACTTTATGATGGTGTATAAATCCACAAAGCGTTTAGTGTTATTTAATTCCTATGTGTAGATGAATGCATCCACAGGAATATGGTTTTACTTCATAGATATAAGTTGGGCAAAGTATTTTAGTTATTCTGCTAAATCATCTTCTTCCATTTGTAAGTATAATTTATAAGTTAGATCATTAAATTGTAGCAGGACATTCTATTCAAGTTACCTCATAATAATTAACTGTTGGTTGATTATTATTTACCTGAATGTAAGTTTAAATTTTCACTTTATTTAATGATTGCATTATAGCTAAATCCTACAGATATAATATTATTTATTATATTACTATAAGTTTACGGTATAGATTTATTGAATCTGGAAATGACATTAGATGTTTCATGAGTTGATGTTGAATTTAGTATAATTTCCTCAATACATTCATTATATCAAATTGAAATATAAGGTATGATTAGGTTTTTAAAAACCGTACCTATGATATGTTATTGAAGAAAGTCGATGGAATTATAATTTATTTATTTTATTTGTTTATTTATGTCTTTAATTATAACATTAGAATTAATTACTTATTATTCATAAATTTGTAAATAAACGTTGATTTATAATTAAACTTACTGTGCCGTTGCTATTTGTCATTCGTAAAATCAGAAATCATAAACCTTGGATAGAGCATACATTGAAGTACATACTATCGTCAACATGATATAAGAGTTTAGTGATATTTTGAGAAAACATTTGGATGCTTTTTGTCTTTGGTAGTTTATGATGTGTAAGGTACAATAAAATCCCATTTACCTTTTCCATCATTTTAGCTTTGCGTAGTTGATTCTAGTATACAATATAAATTGATTATTAAACCTGTAAACAGATTTACCAAATAATGACATGATTGAATATATTTACTTAACGTTTTTAAATTGTCATTTGTCAGTATAATAAGAGTCTCAGTGATATAGTAAACTATAAAAAAAGAACCCAAGTATTTATGTTTATTTATTGCAAAGCTTTACCTGGACTAGCATTTGTATTAAAAATCATATAGATGGTTTAAAATTTCATAATCTTATGTAGTTCCACAAATTATGCCATCTTGTACATGGTCAGCCATCGGGTCTCATACAATGAAAGTCGCAAATTAAGGTTTGAAAGATAATAACATTACATACTTATAATTTGTTTAATGTATTTTATCATACTACTATGATAGGTCTTCGCGGTACACCCTGGCTGCGATCAAATTAAATCATAAAAAGTTTATGTTATATCATTAGTTTGGTCTGTGGTAAGTTGCTCCAGATGTTGGTTGTGGTCTTTGGTGCATAATATAGATGGCATGATATGCTTTTGGTTACAGCTCTTAATCGCTGACAATGTGCCGCGGGAATTGATCGGTGATCGAGGTTATAATTCTTAGCGCACTTATGTTTTGGTGATATTATGTAGTTGGGACAACAATCGAACGGTTACAATATATATATAAACTTCCAATAACTGTTTTTATAATTAATTCAAAGAATGAAGTGTCAAAGCTTGACAAATCAATAAAATCTCCATAATCCAATATCAAAGCAATCTCTGTAAATAAAAGATAGATTCTTTCTATTATCTGTAGAGACTTGCTTGATAACATATTGAAAATATTCTATAGGTTTATTAAGGATGGCTGTTATGCTATGAAGTTTTTATATATCTATTGTGATGATATGAGAAATGCGTTTAATACATATTTCATTTAATGTTTATAATAAAATTTGTTGTAACCAGTAGCATTACAATCTTAAATGAAAGAAAATAAAGAATATTATACAGATATATACAATTAAGGGTTAATGTTATAACTATATAGATTGGGCATTGTGGTTTATTTTCAAGTGAATATAAGAGAAGGATTGCTTGAATAAAGAAGTATAGTAAATAAAGAAAAAGAGCACCAAAGGGTGAAAAGTTAGAGTTAAAATAAAAAAGTGAAGTGTTAATAAAAGTATGATGATATCTGTGTAATGAATTAATGAGAAAAAGTTTAAAAATATTGTAAACATAATATGCTCTAATATTGTATATTTTTAAATAGTGTCATAAATAATTTATATTAAAAATTGAGAAATGCTATAATTGTAATAGTAAATTGATTGAAATATAATTATCATAATGAAATTTTTTTATTCAAAATTGAAAACTTAAAGTAATGTTTAAAAAACAATATTATAATTAGTTAAAAAAAAATTATGGCTAAATGAAAAATAATTTATTTAAAAAAAATAACCTGAAAAAGACAAAAACATTAATAAATAAAGCAAAGAAAAAATAAACAAACAATGTAATTAATATGAAGTGTTAAGTGAAAACCAATAAAATTGTTTAGAAAAAAGTATTGTCTGAGATTGACAGTCATGCATAAAAGAAAGAAATCAAACAGAAATGATAGTAACTATTTATATCCTGAACCCATATTACATATGGTTGAAGTTAGTTAAGAATAGCATCCAAGCACAAATGGTAGCAGATTGATTATAATAAACAAAGTAAAGATTAATTAAATTGTGATACTTTTTATTAGTGTAAAGATGTACTTGCAGTCAACCACTGATGACATATCAAAGGATGTTGCCTTATAACTTTCCAATGTCTTGAAGTGTAGGTAATGTCTTCATACCCTTTAATTAAAACGTCCTTTTCCAGTTCTATAGACCAACTAAATAGAAGTACTGATTTATAAAATCTCCAACCATAATGACTGTAAAACAAAATAATTAAAATCTGAGAGAATGAAACTAGTAAAAAAAATTAAATCATCAAAAAGGAAGATTTAAAAATCAGAATTCTATATGTTTGCAAAGTAAGGGAATTTTATGTGCACACATATTCATGAATAATATTATACATAAATGTCATAGTTTCAACTCTCAGAACTCTGAGATCATTTTAAGTTACATAATAAAAAAATTAAAGATATAATTTTTAAGAAGTTGATGTTAAAATAATAATTTTTTTAATTTAAAAAATGTTTATAAATATTTTAAATACTATTAATATTTATATTTATAATTCATATAATTATTAAAATGCAAGTAATTTTGTCTCTTATTTTTATGCAGGATTTCAACATGCAAACTTAAGTGAGAGTGAGAATGGAAGATTTTTTTTATTAGCAGTATTTTCCCATCACCCTCTCCATACAATTCTCTTACCCAAATGCAAGATTTTATTTATGTATTTTTAAAAGTCATATGTCTATATTAACATTTCTCAAGAATAGGCCATTAAAATTTGTTATATATATCAATCAATAATATGGTGATTAGCTAGAAAATTAACCAGACATTTTAACAAAGCAATGACCCACATGGGGAATAATAATAAAAAAGTTCAGGAATTCACTTACTTGTACAACCATCTATTAAGATTTTTGTTTTTTTAATCATGAAAATCTCTATATAATTCTGATATCCCCCCTCCAAAAAAAAATTAAATTCTGAATATGTCAGAATGATATAATTTTGAACAATTTTGATCAAGTCATGATATGTCTGCTCTTTATTCAGATATCATGAATTTTGTGTGGTTACTATAAAATTTTTTTAGAATGTCTAAAATATTGATTTTAATTGCAAAGTATATTAAGATTCACAATCATTTGCACACAATAACTGTGTTATAATTATTAAAAATCAAAAGTATATATGATTCTACATTTATTTTATATGTGTGTTTTATTTTTTATAAACTGAAGGTTATAAATTTTAGCATAATGTTAACAAATAAAATTAGAGAGTTCTGAGAGACTACACTTTCAAACTGATCATTCATACACTATCATCTACATTCTGTTAGAATTAATTATACTATTTTAAAAATTTAAAAAAAGTAATATTTTAAATCATAATTTGATAGATTTATCAGATATTGATATTTATTTATTCACATTTTAAACATAATTGTCAATAAAAAAAATATAGCTGATTTTATGAAATCATTTGGTTCTTTATTGTAGTTGAATGCAAAAACATTGTTTTTATTATAATATTTCTTTTTCAATCTTTGCAAAGTTCAAATAAGATTTTTTAGAATTTATTTTGTTTGTAAATATACATTTCTATCAAATAAAGCCCAATTTATTATATTCTGATATGGAATAATGGTTTAATATTAAAATCAAATGTTAAAAGCTTACAAAACTCTTACCATAAAGAAAAATTAAATCTGTTACAATGTCAGAGAAGTAAATGATGAACTTTTATTTTATTCGTAAAATTATTATTTTATAATTTGATTTAAATATTGATATGTGCTGATTATATTTTATTATTTTAGTAGATTTCTATTATATACCTTGGATTAAAATGCTTATTTGTGTTTGTCTTTATAGTTTGTTCTGAATATAAATTTTATTAAATTATTTGTTTCTGTTACATTAAATGCTTTTTACTTCATAATTCAAACATCTGTAATGTCCATTTAACTTATATATGGTAGTAGAATATTCTAATTATATGATTGTCATAGTGAAACTAAGACTCATATTCAAATAAATCTGAATTCTATGGAAAGTATCCACTTATAATGGAATTGTGATTAGATGGGTAAATCTGAAACATCATGTGTATTGAACCAATAACCAGAGATCTCTTTGAATTCTGATTATCTCAAAGTATTTATCTTTAAATTGATATTCCATTCAATTTTCCATATTAAAGTAGAACCAGGTACATTTTCATTTTAATTAGTAATAATCTTCCACTCCTTGTCTGCTAATTTTAGTTTTAGCTCATTGTCAATTAACTTTATCCATCTCCTTTATTTTATTACATTTGATACAATACAACTAACAACTGAGTTTTATCATTACAATAACACATTATTTTGATTTTAGCAAAGCAAATGAGATTTATTGTTATAATCCTAATACTGTGGATTTTATTATTATTTTATTACTCAGTTAAAATTATTTACAATTTATTACAATGTTAGATTCCAAGAGTTAATGCATTGTGAGACAAATACATCTGCGTTAATTTTAATAATCTTACAAATAGTACTAAAAAGACCCTGTATCATATGTATAAGCAAATTGTATAACTTTGAACAATATTAAAAGATGACCTATTAATTCGCTTATTTTGGAATATATTCTTGGGCCTTTTGTATGTTTTCATTTTGTATTTTTTCTTTAATTAAATATTTTGGAATGAAAAAAAAATATTTTAGTTGGATTTTATTAAAAGCATAATTTCAAAAACAAAATTAATTGTAAAAATAAAAGATTAACTTCACAAATAAAAAAATATCAATAATGTTATGAATGCAATGAAATTTATGTCAGCCTTCACTCTCATTTTCAATCTATATATTACTAATATATATATATATATCTTCTTATCTTTTTGTTTTAGATAAATTTTATTAAAATCGTAAGTTTTAAATATTGAACTAAATTTAGAAATATTAAAAAATAACTTAAAAACAATAATATAGGGAATTTGAACTCAGAATTTCAAGCACCCTTCAACTATCCATACTATCTCATACCACTGATACACATGATCACACAATATAGAAAAGATAAATAATCATCAATAAACATATTTCATGGAAAAACAGCACTTATCAGTTGGTCCAGATTATCATCTCCCTCATATATATATATATATATTATCAGTACTCAGTTTATATTAAGATAGCAAATCTTTATAGTTTAATGAACAGATTTCAATCTATTCCAACCTCCAACTCTTCAGCCATCCATATCATTGAAAATCTGTTGATAGAATGTCCAAATCCCATTCAGATTACAATATTATTGCCACACCCATGTTGACCTCAAGTCACTCTGACCCCTCATGTAAGCCTGCATTCTGCCCATCCCTCTTCTATGTCTTTAAATAGATAAGGTCCTATATGTGAGGGGTCAGAGTGACTTGAGGTCAACATAGGCATGGAAATAATATTGGCATTGGCATGGAATTTGGGCTTTCCTTAATCAGATTTTCAATGGTATGGGTAGCTGAAGAGTTGGAGGTTTGAGTAGATTGAGGCCTGTCCATTAAAGTATGAAGATTTTATTTACTGTCATAATATAAACTGAGCACTGATTATATATATATATGTGGGAGAAAATAATCTGGACCAACTGATGAGTGCTGGTTTAGCACAAAATACATAAATTAGTGATTATTTATTTTTTCTACATTGTGGGCCAAGTGTATCAGTGATATGAGATAGTGTGGATAGTTGAAGGGTACTTGAAAGACTGACCTCAAATCCCTTATATTTACAATTAAGCTCCAGGTATATGAAGAATGCCTGTATTTCAAATATTTAAAAACAATAATAAAATTGACAAACATTTTCTGTCCTGATGTAACATGTGTTTTTGACCGGCTAATTCTCTCCTAAAAATGAAATGTATTCAAACAAAAAAAGTATATGTAAACGCTCACATTTGTTATCAAATAAGTTGTTAATAATTTATTTATATTTGTATAAAACAACTAATAAATATTACTAATAAATAATTTCTCTTTCCTTAATTTACAGATTGGCGCTGCCATCTAGCACAATAGTTATAAGTAAAATCATAATTGAAAGATTTTATCATTAATAGTAGGAACAGATTAAAGAAGATTACAGCGACCTCAGCAGATTTCTGAAATTTTATAGCTTAAAATTATGCAATTATGTGCTAAAATATCTTTAGTTTTACGAGATTCTAAAATATCAACACTTCTCTTATTGTTCATAAAAAAACCATCAGTTTGTCATATTTACATTTGAATAATTTTGAAGCTATCTGAAACATACAATAAAATTCTCATGACTTTAAAACTATGGTCTGTATGATTGCAAGCACATCATATTGAAAGATTGTATTTTTGTCTAGAAATTATATTTGTGTTGTTTGAATATTTTTCCCAAAGTTTTTTACTAGAATTCAAATGATGATTGTAGAACAATATTATGTCATAATTCAGGACATTGAAATTTTATAAGAAAAAATAATATGATTGAAAATATTATCTTTCTTGACAAACATATAAATCAAAATGTGTATTATTGTATAACATGATACTAGTCATTTATTAGCCCAATGAATAACTGATGTTACCATCATTTTTTGTTGTAGTTTTCAAAAGAAAAGTCACAAATGGTCTTTTTTGTAAATGTCTTAATAAGTTGCACTAGAAGTCCTATAATGAATGTTAATGCCAATGAAATTTGTACTGTTGTGCTTCTTAGAGATATTCTTTTATTCTCTGTCTCATTTAACATTGACTTTATCACAGTTGATTTTAGTATGTCTTTTTTTTTTTTTTACAATTATTGATTGTACACAACACTTTTTTATTTTTCTACCTACATATTTATTGTCTATTTATCTTCTTATTTATTTATTTAACTACCTACCTAGTATATATGTCCGTATTTATTTTATTTACATGCAATCTGTAAACCTATTTCTCTATATATCTATTCGCTTATTTAGATTATGCTAATTCATCCATTTATTAAACAATTTGTATGCAAATTTCTCTATATTTTTGAATGTCTATTTATCTATTAATTTAATCTAAAAGAGTAATTTTAAAATATTACACTGTAAATATAAAAATCAACAATGATGCATGCTACAAAAAGAAGTTTTTCCATTAACTAAGAAAAGAGCCTTTTATTCCTCTTTGAGACCTTAAAAGAACTGAGCAGGGCTATTTCCTAAAGAAAACTGCATATATTCTTGCAGCTGTTATTACTATGTGATTATTTACATATTATACAAACATGGATGGTTGCAAATCCAACATGCATTAGCCAGTGCGGTGGGTGAGTTTAGATTAATAAACATCATGATCTTTTTTTTTCTTTTGCCTGATAGGTCTTAACTAAAATGTCATTTGAGTTTTCTTGAAGGCAGAGTAAATGTGTGAGTAAATGATAACAGATAAAACTAAATTATGGTTCTTATTTTCAGGAGGCTGTAAAGTTTCCAGCAAAGGCAATGATTATTGGTTTGCGGCCATTTGATGATAACATTTTATTTAGGTGCTTGCAATTGCAAATCACTTCCAAGTGAATGAAGCTAGCAAAAATTGGAAGAGCTGTCTAATTTTAAATGGGATATTAGTTTATGAAGTTAGAAAATAGGTGAAGAAATAATTGACTTAAATATATATATATATTGTAACGATATATAAATATGTCGTTACATTTATTTAAAATAAAAACTTAAAAGTTCGCAAATAAAAGTAAAAAACTAAACGCTAAAATTAAAATATTGTTAAACGTATATACATTCGCACAGAGGCCAAACTTTAAAAATATTTTTTTTAAAAAAAAACAAATAAGTATTTGAATGTACTTTTTTATAAAAAAAGTACAAGATTTAAAAATAAAAACAGGTATTAATTAATGTAATCTGTAAATGGAAATGATTGTTTATAAATTGTTTGAAAAGCAAGCTAGCTTCGGGCTCTTGTATAATTAAAATGATCTGATGAAAGATAGATAAGAAAATAAAAAGAAATTAGCTTGACCAATGGAAGCACCAAGCCTCAGCCCGGACCCGAACGAAAATTTGGATTAGTGATGTCTTTGTTCATTCAATCTGGAGATTTACTATAAAAAGAGAAATATTGAGTTCCAGACAGTTTTTTCGGACTTGATTTGATGAGAACGGTAGGACGCACTTGCCGTTCTCTCTCATTTTTTTTGTTTGTTTTAAAAAATATATAAAATGAAAAGACTGTGATACAAGAATGGAACCAGCTAATGCTACCTCCAGAACTTTATCTTCCAATGGAGATGTCGCGGGAATTAAAAACAGGAACCTGGACTCTTCTACTGTAAGCTATATTGACATGAACTCTAAATTTAAAAATAACTAAGAACTTTCGTTCAAGCTTATGAACTTCTATCTGACTTTTAAGTTTAAAATCAATTAATAATGTTTAATTTTATATGTTTTCCGATTGATAAAAATCATTTCCATTTTTTTTCTCTCTTATTGTATAAATTATTTGTTGTTTAAATTTTAAATGATGAAATTTAGGTTGGGTATAGACGTTGCATAGATTCGTTAGCGGTTGATAATGTTGTGGTTTTCACATTCGATTAGAATATATGTCAACAATATCACTGAAAGCATCTTACGATGAATGCTAATGGGATTTGTATATTCCCTATGCAAGTGACGTTTATCGAGGACTTTGTATTTTGATCGGTTGTGTTGAATTTGGAATGTTTTTGACCGTGGAATCTGTGCAGCTGATCTGTACTCAACATTTTAAAACAAATTTTATAAAATGCATTTGTGCGAATGTATTTAAATGTTAAATTTAAGTCGGGCGTGAATGGCTATATAGATTTGTAAAGTTATATTAGGGGAGGGTAATCTTAGGTTATTTGTGTCGTTGTTGAATTGGGTCAATGGATTGGATATATTTGTGTAATTAGTAGATGTAGTATAAGTTTCGCTACGTGCAGAATCGCTGAATACACTGCACCAACCCTTTGCCTATGGATGGGATTGTAAGTTGGCAAAAAGGATCGCGGTCCCTTCCTATGGAGTTTTTATTTTATTGTTCTTCTTGCTATACAGACGTCATATTCCTGTATTGGACAAGAGTCAATGTTTTCTCTAACTATACTGTTCAGATTTCCATTCCTGACAGTATAGTATATTTGTGCTGTTGTATTTTCATGCTACATTGAATGCATAAATGTATCAGATGGATTGATGCCAGTTTGACTGCGAATTTTAGCCTAAGGTTAAATAGGGATAGAATGTTTTATTTTCAAATGCAGATCTATGTAGTCTATTCATACTTGACTATCTAAATAAAATATTAAACTCATTGAAACTTAGTTAAATGTAAAATTAAAAGTTAATATAAAAATCTAAAATGTTAAACTTATTCCTGAAAATTTAAATGTTATATTATATGTGCGTAAATAAATATTTTTATGTGTTAATTTCTGGCAGTGGCTTTTATTTATTGATATTTAAGATATAAATTAAGATATAGATTTTTATCTCTGCGTCTCCGCTGAGCTAGTGACTTGGGCTAACGATCAGAATATTTAAATAAAGTGGAATCTTAACAGCGCATATCTGCCTACTCTATAAATTTTTCTAGGTTTAAATGCCTAGATGGCACCCTGTAGAGCAGATATGTAGTTTGCGGTTAGATTCGATCTTCACTTTCATTTCGATCGTTATAATTGCCAAACTACCTCAAAAAACAAAAACATTAAAAAAAAAAAAAGAATTTACTTAGTGTTAGTAATTACGTTACACAAATTGATTATATATGAAAATTTCAAAAGGACAAAACTTTTTTTTTTTTTACAAGACAAAACAGTAATTACACACAAATATAATGATTTAAAAAAAATTGAATGATGATTCCTTACTACCAGCTAAATTTCTGCCCCTCCCCTCCAAGTTTCATTTCTCCTACCTTTAACTATTACTTAGGCAAGTTGAACGATTAGATTTTAATTTAACAAGACTTTTTTTTTTAAAAAAAAAATATGATTTAGATTTATTATTACATTTTATTTATTAGTTTTTATTCCTCGAATTTATCTCTATATATGCGCAATTTTTCTTACTGGCAGCACTTTTTAAACAAAACTTCAAACTGCAACTCCATGTCAATACAACAAATATATTTATACAATTTCAGCAAAAAATTTACGAGCATGATTCACTTTTAAAATTCTCAGGGCACTCGTGATTTATTAAAGATAGAAAATTTCATCATCATCAATTCCCCTTCTCAGGGTCAATCTCTGAGGTAAGGCCCCATGTTGGGCGCCAATTATAACGATCGAAATGAAAGTGAAGATCGAATCTAACCGCAAACTACATATCTGCTCTATGGGGTGCCATCTAGGCATTTAAACCTAAAAAAATTTATAGAGTAGGCAGATACGCGCTGTTAAGATTCCACTTTATTTAAATATTCCGATCGTTAGCCCAAGTCACTAGCTCAGCGGAGACACAGAGATAAAAATCTATATCTTAATTTATATCTTAAATATCAATAAATAAAAGCCACTGCCAGAAATTAACACATAAAAATATTTATTTACGCACATATAATATAACATTTAAATTTTGAGGAATAAGTTTAACATTTTAGATTTTTATATTAACTTTTAATTTTACATTTAACTAAGTTTCAATGAGTTTAATATTTTATTTAGATAGTCAAGTATGAATAGACTACATAGATCTGCATTTGAAAATAAAACATTCTATCCCTATTTAACCTTAGGCTAAAATTCGCAGTCAAACTGGCATCAATCCATCTGATACATTTATGTATTCAATGTAGCATGAAAATACAACAGCACAAATATACTATACTGTCAGGAATGGAAATCTGAACAGTATAGTTAGAAAAACCATTGACTTTTGTCCAATACAGGAATATTACGTCTGTATAGCAAGAAGAACAATAAAATAAAAACTCCATAGGAAGGGACCGCGATCCTTTTTGCCGACTTACAATCCCATCCATAGGCAAAGGGTTGGTGTGGTGTATTTAGCGATTCTGCACGTAGCGAAACTTATATTACATCTACTAATTACACAAATATATCCAATCCATTGACCCAATTCAACAACGACACAAATAACCTAAGATTAGCCTCCCCTAATATAACTTTACAAATCTATATAGCCATTCACACCTGACTTAAATTTAACATTTAAATACGTTCGCACAAATGCATTTTATAAAATTTGTTTTAAAATGTTGAGTACAGATCAGCTGCACAGATTCCACGGTCAAAAACATTCCAAATTCAACACAACCAATCAAAATACAAAGTCCTCGATAAACGTCACTTGCATAGGGAATATACAAATCCCATTAGCATTCATCGTAAGATGCTTGCAGTGATATCATTGACATATATTCTAATCGAATGTGAAAACTACAACATTATCAACCGCTAACGAATCTATGCAACGTCTATACCCAACCTAAATTTCATCATTTAAAATTTAAACAACAAATAATTTATACAATAAGAGAGAAAAAAAATGGAAATGATTTTTATCAATTGGAAAACATATAAAATTAAACATTATTAATTGATTTTAAACTTAAAAGTCAGATAGAAGTTCATAAGCTTGAACGAAAGTTCTTAGTTATTTTTAAATTTAGAGTTCATGTCAATATAGCTTACAGTAGAAGAGTCCAGGTTCCTGTTTTTAATTCCCGCGACGTCTCCATTGGAAGATAATGTTCTGGAGGTAGCATTAGCTGGTTCCATTCTTGTATCACAGTCTTTTCATTTTATATATTTTTTAAAACAAACAATAAAAAAATGAGAGAGAACGGCAAGTGTGTCCTACCGTTCTCATCAAATCAAGTCTGAAAAAACTGTCTGGAACTCAATATTTCTCTTTTTATAGTAAATCTCCAGATTGAATGAACAAAGAGGTCACTAATCCAAATTTTCGTTCGGTCCGGGCTGAGGCTTGGTGCTTCCATTGGTCAAACTAATTTCTTTTTATTTTCTCATCTATCTTTCATCAGATCATTTTAATTATACAAGAGCCCGAAGCTAGCTTGCTTTTCAAACAATTTATAAACAATCATTTCCATTTACAGATTACATTAATTAATACCTGTTTTTATTTTTAAATCTTGTACTTTTTTACAAAAAAAAGTACGTTCAAATACTTATTTGTTTTTTTTTTAAAAAATATTTTTAAAGTTTGGCCTCTGTGCGAATATATATATGTTTAACAATATTTTAATTTTAGCGTTTAGTTTTTTACTTTTATTTGCGAACTTTTAAGTTTTTATTTTAAATAAATGTAACGACATATTTATATATCATTACAATATAGTGTTAGGCAGGTTTGGTTTTATATATATAAAATATATAAACCCTTATACAATTAAAATATCCAGTAATGCCCTCTGTTTAAAAATCTATATCTCAATAATAGCAAACCTTAAAATGATATATATATATTATAACGATCAAAATGAAAGTGAAGATCGAATCTAACCGCAAACTACAATATCTGCTCTACAAGGTGCCATCTAGGCATTTAAACCTAGAAAAATTTATAGAGTAGGCAGATACGCGCTGTTAAGATTCCACTTTATTTAAATATTCAGATTGTTAGCCCAAGTCACTAGCTCAGTGGAGACGCAGAGATAAAAATCTATATCTTAATTTATATCTTAAATATAAATAAATAAAATCCACTGCCAGAAATTAACACATAAAAATATTTATTTATGCATATATAAAATAACATTTAAATTTTGAGGAATAAATTGGAATAAGTTTAACATTTTAGATTTTTCTATTAATCTTTAGTTTTACATTTAAGTAAATTACAACCATGAGTTTAATATTTATTTAAGGAGTCGAGTATGAATAGACTACATAAATCTGCATTTGAAAAGAAAATATTCTTCCCTGATTTAACCTTAGGCAACAAATTTCGCAATCAAACCCGCGCCAATCCATCTGATACATTTATGTATTCAATGTAGCATGAAAATACGACGACACAAAATACTATACTGTCAGGAATGTACATCTGAACAGCAAGTAGAATTAGAGAAGACATTGTCTCTCCCCCAACAGGAATGTCACATCTGTTGGTGAGTAGAACAATAAACATAATACTCCATAGGAATGGACTGTAGTCCTTTGCCGTCTTCCAAACCCATCCATAGGCAAACAGAAGGTGTGTGGTGTATATATATAATCTTGCCCGTAGCGGATCTCATACTACATCTACAATTACACAAACATATACAATCCATTGAACCAATTCAACTAGGAAATGAATAACCTAAGATTACCCTCCCTTAATATAACTTTACAAAACTATATAGCCATTCACGCCCGACTTAAATGTAACATTTAAATACGTTTGCACAGATTATTTTTATAAATTTGTTTTTAAAATGTTGAGTATAGATCGGCTGCACAGATTCCATGGTCAAAAACACCAAATTAAACACAATCGATCAAAATACAAAATCATTGATAACGTCAATTGCAAAGGAAATACACAAGGCCCCATGGCATTCATCGTAAGATGCCCACATTAACATCGTTGACCTATATATTCTAATCAAATGTGAAAACTTCAACATAATCAACTGCTAACGAATCTATGCAACGTCTATACCCAACCTAAATTTCATCATTTAAAATTTAAACAATAAACAATTTATACAATAAGAAAAAAAAATGGAAATGATTTTTATCAATCAGAAAACATATAAAATTAAACATTATTAATTTGATTTTAAACTTAAAAAAGTCAGATGAAAGTTCATAAGCTTGAACGAAAGTTCTTAATTATTTTTAAATTTAGAGTTCATGTCAATATAGCTTACGGTAGAAGAGTCCAGGTTTCTGCTTTTAATTCCCGCGATGCCTCCATTGGAAGATAATGTTCTGGAGATGGCAATAGCTGGTTCAAGGTATCACAGTCATTTCCTTTTTCTTTTTTTAAATAGAGAGTGTGGTATGTGCATCCTACCACAACTCTCAAACACACAACACTGGAACTGTCAGAAAAAACTGTATTTCCCTTTTTATATTATCCACCTGGATTCAATCAACAAAACGTCACTAATCCATCACTTTCGTTAGGGTCCGAGCCAAAGCTTAGTGCTTCCATTGGTCAAGCTAATTTCTCTTTATTTTCTTATCTATCTTTCATCAGATCATTTTAATTATACAAGAGCCCAAGGCTAGCTTGCTTTTCAAACAATTTATAAACAATCATTTCCATTTACAGATTACAAGAATTAATACCTGTTTTTGTTTTTAAATCTTGTACTTTTTTTAATAAAAAAGTACGTTCAAATACTTATTTGTTTGTTTTTTAAAAAAAAAATATTTTTAAAGTTTGGCATCTGTGCGAATGTATATATGTTTAACAAAACATTTTAATTTTAGCGTTTAGTTTTTTACTTTTATTTGCGACCTTTTAAGTTTTTATCTTAAATTAATGTAACGACATATTTATATATCATTACAATATATATATATAATAGTACAAAGGTACAAATATTAAAAGCACAAGTTGAATATAATTCATTATAAATAAAAAATGGAAGAACAACATAATAGAAATTAATGGTGTACCCAACAGAGTGGCATGGTTAGTTATTTAACTTAATGATATATACCTCATTGTGATGAAGAAGTATTTATATGGTTGTACAAAAGACTTTTGAGTAGACCAAACATCATTTTAAATTTGTCACAGGAAATATTAATGCTAGAATTGGTAAACAATTGAAAGATGAAGGTGTTGTAGTATGTTTGGTTATGAAAATAGAAATGAGAGAGAACATAGACTTGTGGAGAAAATTAAAATAAAATCTTTTTTTAGTTAAATGCTAAATGAAAATAGACATGGTAGCATTCACATGAAGATACAGCAGAATTGGCTTGTAGACTAATAGAAAATATGTATTTTAAGATTATAATGTTTTTAATAAATTTGCCAAGCAAAAGTAGGGATACAAAAATGATTAAAAAAAAACAGTTTTCACATTTGATATTTCTAATCTTTAGAAACATTTCAAAGAATTTAAAATAGGATATGCAAATCATTTTTAAATATTAATAGATTTTTAACATGATTCCAGTTTAAACTAAACCAATATGAAAATAATTAATACATTTTTAAAAACTGCAACAAAAATAGCTGATACAAACAAGCAACAATTGACCAGTAACATCTCTTTTGGGACAAAACAATTTGTGTGGAAGAAAAAAAGAAATATAAAAATATATAAAAATGATGCACTGAGATGAATTGAATATCTACAATTTATAAAATAATGTGAAAAACACGTTGCTAATGATATGTAAAAATATAATTTTGAATTAGTAAGCAAAACTATGGAAGAGAATAAAAATGACAAGAGTGCAAACAACATCTTGGTATTGGTCAGAAGCTTATATCTGCTATAAGTCAAAACTCTTATTAAAAAGATGACATCATGAAATGTGTAGAAGCATTTTATCAATAATTATAAAGCAATAAAGATCAAGAAAAACCTATATGTTTTGAATTGCCTAGGACTTTATATGAAGAAATGTGAAATGCAATTAAATCTATGAATAATTAAAAAGCTCTAGGTAATGGTGAAATTATAATTGATATCTTAAAAAAATGAGGTGAAGAAATAAAAGTGCAACAGATAATTGGAAAATTGAAATATTAATATTAATTTTTGAAAATATGATAAAAAAGATATTAGAAATTACAGACATATTAATCTTTTATCAGTTCTCTACAAAAATTTACTGAGCAAATTACAAGTCTTCTGCAGTAAACATTGGATTTTAACAAACCAAAAGAACAAACTAGGCTTAAAATGGTTTTAGTACAGTGGATCATATCCAAGCATTGAGTGAAGTTACAGAAAAGACTAGGGAATATGAGATACCATTATGTTTTGAATTTATAGATTATGAAAAGACATTTGATTCTATAAGCATTTCTTCAGTGATTAAACCATTGGATCATCAAGATCTGGGATATTGTCATATTATGAAGAATATTTATAAAATTGAACAACAACAATTAGATTACATAATTAATCTAGAAAGATTAACATTGAAAAGGGTGTATGACAGCATGACCCATGTCTCCAAAACATTTTACAGCAGTTTTATAAAAAGTATTTTGTGGTATAAAATAGAAAGCTAATATAGATTATTTAAATCATTTTGATTTTGCAGATGATGTAATTGTTTTTTTCTAAATAATGCTTTAGACATTCAGTAAATGTTGCAAGAGTTATCAGATAAAAGTAAGAAAGTAGGCTAAAGGTAAATGTTAGAAAAACTTAGTAATGTCTAATGGATTTTCTCAAAAAAAAAAAAAGGAAATAAAGATTGATAATGATGAGTTAAAAGAAACTAATAACTGCAAATCCCTTTGTGAGATTATTACTACAGATGGAAACATTTTGGTAGAAATAATTTAATATTAAAAGAAAATATGCCTATGTGTTAGATAGTAAAGGTTTTTAATAAATATGATTTAACAGGTTTTATTAATGGAGACTTAGAAATTGAATAAAAAAGCAACACAGAGACCTCAGACCACTTAATGAAGTATGAAATGATGCATGTTAGGAATAATAAGAAAAGATCAAAAATGAAATACATGGATGAGAAAAAAAATTAGTGTAAGAGACTGAACTGGAATTTGGCTGAACATATTGTTAGAAGAGATGATAATTAGATGGACAGTTGAAATCTTAACTGGATTCCAAGAGATTGTAAAAGACCTAGAAGGAGACCATATGTGAAATGGATTGGTGGATGAAATAAGAAAATTTGCTAAGGTGATGTAGAGATGAAAAGCTAGAGAATGGGAAAGATAGATTGAATTTGTACTGTCTTTCATTTTGCAGTGGGTCATTAATGATTAAAAATGTTGAGAATGATTATGACGCAATGCCTACAAACATATATGTTAAATACAATTCACTCAGATTTATACAGTTTGCATTTAGAATGTTTTAAAAAACCAAAAACGTTAAATATGTCCATAGAAATAACAAAGTTACCAACTTTTCTATTGAAGTTATTGGTTTATTCTTTTAAATATTTTGACATGCCAGAGAGATACGATATACGATAAAATGCTATTAAATATTACCCAAATTGTTTACGTAGCAGAAGATATTTATAAGATTAAAATGCTTTATTTATTGAAGAATTAAATGACAAGGAGTGATTATAATGTACAATTGTTTATCTCGAATGTTATTTAAAATTAACATTTTTAAGAGGAAAAAACAATACAATGAAATTAACACTGGAAAGATTATCTACACTAGATAAATATGATAAATTGAACAAAATAGTAAAAGGAAATAATGAAATTGCAAACAAATTCAAGATAAAACTGATGTTACTAAATAACAAATTAGTATTTTGCTGAGAACAATTTTCAGTGATCGAGAGGTCAGCACAATGGCCTTGCACTTGCAGGCAGTTGCCCGGGTTGCGGGTTTGCATCCCGGCCGATGCAATGACATTTAAAAAAAAATCAAATTTTAGATTTGATAGTGTGATATGAAGAAAGTGAAAAAGAAAATAGGAGAATAATCTAGACTCTTTCTCTGATAGTAATTAAAAGTTTGTCTTCATAACTGATTATAAAACAATGGCATATTTATTTTATTTATTTTTGTAAAAAAATATAGAAGTACAACTCTAAAAGATGAAAATCTAAATAACTCATTCAAAAATAAATAAAATAAGAGTTTAGACGATTGTTCACATCAGTAAATTTATTTTATTATTCTTCATTTATTTGGTTAATCATCAATTATATTTGTTTTATATTTTATTCATTTATGTTTTGTAATAAAAATTATATTGCTATTATGTAGTGGTCTTAAACTTATTCTTATTTATTCATCTAATTCCAAAAGATTTAAACTTTTTCAAAAAAAAAAAATGTAATTTTTTATATCACTAGGAAAGGTTGTTTAATAATTTAAATAAAATTAAAAGTGTTTGTAGCGCTTGGAAGGGAAACTATAATGAATGGGCAAATATTTAAGGTTTAGCACTTTCAAGGCAGGTTGCCTCATATTCATAGCAATACTGAGCAGTGCAGAACTGGGAGATAATGGTCCTATGCAAAATACATGGAAATTATTTACATAGTCTAGTGTTTGGAGATGTTGAAGCAGGTGTCATGTTTACTGATAGACTTATTGTTACCAACAATGAAGTATATCTCCCTCTAACCCCAAGATAGTTTGTATTGAGAAAAATGACATCAAACAGAAAATTAGGGACACGTACTTCATTGTTGGTAACAATAACTCTATCAATAGATATGATGCCTGCTTCGACATCTCCAAACGCTGGACTATTTAAATAATTTGTATGTATTTTGCATATTGCCATTATCTCCCTGTTCTGCATTGTTCTGTGTTGCTATGAATATGAGGCAACCCACCTCAAAAGTGCTAAACGTTTATTATTTGTGCATTCGTTATAACTTCACCTCAAGCGCTACACACACTTTTAATTTTATTTATTTTAATACTGTAAGATAAATATGCTAAATATATCAAAATAGTATACTGAGCACCCTTTTAAGTAATTAGTAGTTATAATCACAGCTATTATTGTCCAAGTGGGTTGGGAGGGTTCACAATGCTTTTGGATAATAATAGCTATGATTATGATACTACTAATTACATCAAAAGCCAGGTTCAGCATATTATTTTGATGTATTTAGCATATTTATTTTAAAGTATTAAACAAGCTTTTTAGTATATGTGGTGTATGTATTATATATATTGAATTTATTCATTTAGTTTATTTTGGAGTTAATGCATATCTGTGAATACCAGATATTATGCTGAGTTTAAAGTGCACAATTTCATCATATGCTCTTTTATTATTACCAATATAACAATCAAAATTTATCTCATGATGTGTAGCTTTGGTGGGCTAGCTGTAAGGTTAATGTAATGAGCATAGGGATATGTAGCATGACTATGCAGTGAATAAGTATTCTGATCATGATAAAATTTTTGTTACATAATTTTGGCTTTTGATAAAATATTTACCTTCTCTTGTTACAATATGTATATTGAATTATTATTTTTTTTGGGGGGGGGGTGTACGTGGCATTGCAGCATTAAACTGGCAGGATAAAACTGTTTCAATCAATAGACCAAACTGATCCTTTTTAATAACTTCTTTCAATGGTAATTATTTCATTAATCTTTAGCAATGATAACGCTAAAATTTAGAAGATAATATAGTTAATATTTTGAATAACTAGCAGAAAAGAGTAGCCAAACTTCTCCCTCAATACTTATATACTTTTTGAATTATTTTTGTATGCCAGATTCATAAATTTATATATATTTATACCATTTGTAAAGTATCAATATGTAAAGAATATTAAATTCATATATATATATATATATGATAATGGTAAGTGGATAACTATTCAAAAAATTACCAAGTCTTTAGCAAATGCACAATCAAGTTATAGTTCATATCAATTGTTTATAATTTTATGGTAACAATGAGAAAAAAAGGTTTATTTTACATAACCACTTTGAGGTGTAGTCTTGAACAACCTTATTTGGGCAATTTGACATTCATTGTTCATGTTCTGTTTTTAGTGAAAAACGTTATTCATCATTAAATATGTAATATTTCTGATAAAGTTTTTGTGATATTTTAAAAATATTTTATTTCAGCTTTCAAGCTAATTAATATTTTTCAATGAATAAAAAGATATATTTCACTAAAGAATATATTTCAATAACAAAAACAATATTTAATATTTCAATAAACTAATAACTATATTTTTATTTTCACCAAACCATATTGAGACCTAAATAATTTTATTGGAATTAAAATCATCTATACATTTTATTCAATTTTGTATCATCAACGGTATGTAATGTCCAATGAATTTTACAGACAATATCAACTGAGTCACTCTATACCTAATGGAAGTACTAATAAAGTGGTTTTTTTTTTTTCCATGAAATCTAAACAATTATGAAGTGCAACATTACAATAAAGTGGTTGATACTATCAAGTAGACACTAATATTTGCAATTTTGCATTACTTAAGCTATGTCTATTATGTTTTTTTTTATAATTGCATAATTATAAATTTTTATTAATTATTTTCATCCATGTTTTAATTAGTAAATAACATGTAATTTATAAAATATATGGTCTGTATATCCATTTTAAAAATACTCATGTTATAAACAGTTTATATATGTTAAAAAAAATACTTTTGTTGACACATTAATAATGCACAATTTTCAAATTAAATTGTATCAAAAGCATCAGTATGTAAACACTGAATATATGAATTAAAATACCTGCATTATATATATATGTGTGTGTGTGTGTGTGTGTGTCAAAATCATATATAAGCTTTCTACTAACTTTCTACAAATTTCAATACCCACGTGAAGGCTTGGAACTAAATTGCTTACACATGGGAAGACTAATGTAAATGTATAAGTAGTCAAGCGTTGGTGGGCAAGTGATCAGCACAGCTGCTTTACAAGCAGTTGTCCCGGGTTTGCGGGTTCGCTTCCTGGCCTATGCTTTGACACATGAAAAAAAATGTATAAGTAAAGCAATTTAGCAGAAAACAATACTTGTCTATAGTGTGATATCATTTCCATAATTTCTCTGCTGACATTGAGAGCATATAAAATTCCTAATGTTAGTAATATTCTACTGAATGAGACTTATATGATTTTCTACACATTACTTTTTTTACTTAAAAACATCAAACTGCATTGACTTGTATATGGCTCCAAGAAAAATAAAGTTGTTTGGAAATATTCTCTGAAATATATATATAAATTTTACTATAGATTTCACTTTTAAATTATGCTTTTGTATATATATATATATAAAACTTTAGAAGTGATGAAAACATCTGAGCTTGACAACTTTTGCTAAACATTACATTATATCAGACAAAGAGACTTTCCTCATTCCTAAAATATTTGCAGATTATTTAGCACTATTTCAATCATATTAAACTTAAACATGTTTTTAAATTTTATTAAGGTTTTTTTTTTTTTTTCAGGTAGACAACTCATAATCAATCCAGATAGTCCACTGGGTAATGGATAATTAGTTACTATTAGTAAGAGGGTAAAATAGGTATGAAAATTGCTGAAATCTTCATCTGGCAATAAGCAAGGCTAAGGAGTGATGTTTTTACTCACACAGTTTTTTATGGAGTGATGGTGAAAAGATTTTTCACAATTCTGAAATTGGTTTACCTTAATATCACTGCCTTTAAGCAAGGAATTTATTACAGAGGAAAAAGTTTGTAATCAATTTGTCACAAAAAAAAGCAAAAAAAAAAACCGAATATACACACATTCTAAACTAAACATGAAGTGAAGCGCCACACAGATTATATTTTAATTCAATTTACATAAAAAACGATTAGCAAAAAAGTATGAACCAATAGCTATTTAAGCTACGTAAACTAATCAAAATATGCAAAACTACTTAATAAAGAACTATATATAAGTATACTAACTCACAGGCATAGAAAAAAAAGAAGACAATTGGTTGTTTTAAAATGACTAAGCTCTATTTGTTAAACTAGATATTACAACATAATTTTTCAAATCTGAAGCGTTTTTTCTCTTTTTTAAGCCGCTTTTACAAGGCGTGGATTTTTTTCCATTATAGCTTTTTTCTTTCAAATATATATATATCTCCTATGTATTGATTAAAAAAAAAAAAAAGCTAGATTAAATTTAAAGTTAATCGAAATTTTTGCATGCTTGTATTGCCTTAATCTTATATATATTAATTTTTTTTTTTTTTTACAAAATCATTTTAAAAATTCTAGGTTTAAAAATTATTTCAAGAATGGTCATGACGCAATGTCCTATTTTAGTTTGAATAAAAACCGCTTGGAGCTGCTTTCGCATGAACGGGTATTTCAAATAAAAGCTGTGATTATCGTGTAATATATATATGGAATCCAAAAAATAAGTAATGACATACAAAATGCCCAGACTCACCGCTAGTAAATGAATAAATGTTTTGCTTAAGCATGTTGGAAAAAAAAAATAGTTGGTGATAATATTTATATACTTATTTAAAACTTATAATTACATATAATGACATATATAAAAATAAAAAAGAGGGGAACAAAAAAGTAAATATTTAATAAATAGTCTATTTCAGATCGAATTCCATTCCAACCCTTCTTTTACTATAGAGGTATGGAGGAATATATACATAAGAGAAGAGGAGAGAGAATTTTATTTCATTCGGGGGGGGGGGGTAAATGTATATTATTGATAAACTGGCAATAAACATACTGTAAATAAGACTTGGTTATTATTCTCACTGCAGAAAGGAATTCGCTAATAACTATAAGAAGTTTTGAGTTTTGTTTTTCAAGGCCTTAATAAAATGGGTCAAGGGAAATTCTTAATATCAACTTTATATGTTCTAATCACTGAAAATGTTATTACCATATGAATATTTATATGATCAATGAACAAGGATGGGCTCCTAACCAACCACAGCAGACAGCATGTTTACAGATTATTTGATTTCGGAATTTAACATTATGAAACATGATGATATTTTTTTTTAGTAGCCTGGTATTTCTTAACTGAAATGTCATTTGAGTTTTCCTGAAGAAAAATGAATGTATAGACAAAATTAAACTAAGGTTATTCTTCCAAATAGGCTGCAAAGCCACTGGCCAAGCCATGATTGGTGACCAAAGGAAGAAGATATTATGAATTGCTGACTGTGGAGCCAGACTGGCATCCAGTGATGAATATTTATTTAGTTAACTACACTTCCTGATCATGATTCAGTGCCAGGAAATTAGACTAATTGAAAAAAGATCTGTCTAATATTAAATGGAATATTATTCAACTTCATGAAGTTAGGAAAAATGGTGGAGAGATAATTGGTTTAAAAAATGGATATAAACAGGCACAAAATTGAAACACAAGTAAAGTTGGATTCATTATAAACAAAAAAAAAAGGAAAACAAAATTGTAGAGATTAATGGTATATTAGACAGCAGTGGTGAGAGGATTTATTTAAATTAATGAGAGATATAAAATCCAGGTAATTCATGTTTATGTCCAATAATTTCTAAATTTGTTAAAGAGAAGATGTAAGATATAGAGAGGAAATAGATGTTTATTTGAATTACAATATGTTTTGATGAGAACAAATATGGGTAATGTTAATACTAGAGTAGGTAATGAAAATAGAAAGATGAATGTGCTGTGAGTAAATTTGGTTATGGTTATAGAAATGAAAGAGAACCTAAACTTATAGAGCATGCAGAAAAAAAAGGTATATTATGAATTTCTGTTTTTGAGAAAAATTCTTAATGAAAATGTTCATGAAACCATATAAGTGAAGATACTGCAAAATTGGATCATAATTTAAAAATTATTAAAAATAAAACAACCTTTAGCAATCTCATTAAAAGATAAAAATTTCTCCAATATCTCATAGATGAGAAATGAAGCAGGAAAATATCACTCAGCAGATTCATTAATTTCTGGACAGTGTTAACCATGAGTAATTTTCTATCTTTATTTTATTCATTTTTTTCCAATCTTTTTTCTAATGCATCCCCATAATTTGCACCCATATGAAAAATAAAATGTTTCTAATTAATATAGGTTCTACTATTTCAATTTATAATGTTCTGACTGTAAATAAATAGATAAATAATAAGTTTAAAAACTGGTGGAATAAAAATGTACAATATTGAAACACTTCAATTTGTTTTGGAAATATATTTATAAAATATATAATAAATGTCTATGTCGTATGAATGTTCATTGCTATCTTTAAGAATATTTTAAAGCACATAGTTTTTGAAATCAGATTTAAACAATGTAGTCTGAAACCAAATGAAAATTTTTATAATATTTATTTTTTATAAAGATATAGGAAGATAAAACTATTTCCTTTCAGATTCCATATTTATAAATGATATTTAAAATATATTAGAAAGCTGTTCAATTTCTTCAAAATTTACTAAGAAATTGCTTGGAATAATATCCACTGAAAGTTTTATCATTTCCCCACCTTAAATGATGAATCAATATGCACTGTGAGATATGCAAACCAATTATCCTCTTACCTAGACTTTGAATAGTTTTTTTTTGAAAGACAATTTTAACCCCTTTACATATTCAATTATATTCTTGGTCATTTCCTGGAAGATATTTAGGTTGGGCTTATATACAAATTTGTATAAAGTTATAAATACCTCAGGATAAAGAACATAAGTATAGTTATGTTCAATAGATTTTCTCAAAAGATGAAAATAAAGATTGATAATGATGACTTAGAAGAAGTTAGGGTTAGATTATTAGTATCATAATGAATGAAATAAATATAAAATTAAATTTGGTTAAAATGCTTTTGATACAAATAACAATATTAAAAAGAAATATACCTCTGAGTTCAAAAAGAAAGGGTTTTAATAAATATATTTTACCAATTTTTACATATGGATCTGATATTTTGACACTTAACGGAAGAGCAATACTGAACTTCAGACCATTTAACAAAGTATAGAGAAATGCATGTTAGAGGTAACAAAAAAAGATCAAAAATAAAATGGATGGTGAGAATACAAACAGGGGTTAAAGTAGAATTGGGCCTAGGCATTTTTGGAAGAGATGATAGTAGATGGACAATTAAAATCTTAAACTAGATTCCAAGACATTGCAAAAAACCTAGAAAGAGACCATATATGAAATGGATGGATGTAAAATGGAAGTGTGCTAGAGTGATATGGAAAAAAGAGGGTAGAGTTTGGAAGAAGATGGATTGATTTTGGAAAGATTTTTATCTTTGATATACAGTTAAAAATAATGATAATAATGAATATTTTTATTACATAATGTCTGTACTTCTAACTTTTAATTATAGATTCAATTTTGCTTAAAATTTTGAAGAACATTATTGAACTGTTATGCAAACCAAAGTTAGATTTTTATTTATAGAAAATTATATGATAAATATGAGATACATGATTGGTGATCACAATCATGTAATTTAGAAATAAATTCTATAAGATTGTTTCAAATAATATTCTCTAATCTGGAATTTCTCATATAAAATTATCTACTTTCATCAGGTATAATTCCTCTTTTCCTTAAGATTCTCTCTATGCCGTACCTATTCAAAACACATTAATGCCATTTTATTTATCTATGGTTTTTTATTTTATTGTCAATGTTTTTATTTTTCTGATATAAATTCATTTTATTACAAATTTTATTCTCTAAATAACAATAGGATTTACTTTTGCTATTCATTCTTTATCCATTTGGGATTCTTTTTATTTTTTAATTTATTAATTATAAACATCTTTGGATTTCTTTTGATTAAAATCAATAAACATTTTTTCTTACTTTTTTTTTTCAATATATATGTTAAATAACATATTTTGCAAAATAAATGCTGATAATCTATACTTTCAATTATATTTAGGCATAAACATTTTATATCCCATTTTCAATCTGAATTTCATTTTCCAATTTCCTTCAAAATAACATAAATAGTATAAAGCAAGGGCCAACGCTGTGGCTTTCGAGAAAGAGTGGCTCTTTGATCCCAACAATTTTGTTGCACTTTTTATTATGATAAACATAAACACATTTGTTATTTCTCTTATAACTTGCAAATAAATATTTTGATCATTCTAGGAGAGGAAAAATGCATTTGACAATCTTATTTCTTGAATTCACACTTATTGTAAAATAGTAATTATTATATATGACGAATATTTAAATTTTAGAAATTTATAAATCAAACTGTCAAAGTAATTTTTTGTTTTTACTTATTTATTTTTAAGATAATTTTTGTTTTTGTTAGTCTGTGTACAGATTAAATTATATTACTAAAATAAATGTTCAATATATTTACAGTAATCATATTTTTTATGAACATATTTTTACCTTTTTTTTTTGCTCTTTAATGAGAGTGGGGTGTCAATGCAGGAGAGATTTAAACAAAATGGCTCTTTGTATTATAAAATCTGCTGTCTTCTGTTTTTGAGATAAAGAAATATTTTTTTTAAAGCCTAATGTAGAGGATTTATAATCTTCCAATATATATATAATTAAAACAAGTCATAAATTTCATAACTTGCTTTTAAGCTTGCATTTTATGATCACTAGATGGAGCTTACCAATAGCTCAAATCAAACTTTATTTTATAAGTGCCGAAAGAGAAAGAATTCCAAATCTCTATAGGGGATCCCTATCTCCAGACCAATTGGTGTTGTGCTTGTGGTTCACCTCAGTGGAGTGCAGGACTCTGATTTCTAGAATCCCAGTGCTCCACTGAGGCTTGATTTGAGCTATTGGTAAACTCCATCTAATGATTTTATATATATAATATTAAGTGAAACCTCAGTTTATCCAACTGTATTCTGCTTTAAATATGAAAAATAATATTTGACTGTTATCTTTTCTAATAATATAGTTCTGCTCAAAGTAAAAAATAAAATATAAAGATAAATCTTTAAGGCCAAAATCTATTTACTTTAGATTTGTATACTTTACGACTCTTGATATTATTTATTATATCATATTTTTTGTATGATTCAAACTAGCTTCACACAGCATAAATGAATTATGTAGAGTAATCCTGTCATTCATTATCAATATATTTACCCGACATGAATTCAAAATATATTTCTTGCCAGTTAATTGCTATTTACTAATATATATATATACCAATATTTATTTCCAGATTTACTTCACATAATTTTGATATTACATTCATAATTATTTATAAAATCAAATCAACCATTCTACTCATTAATAATAAAAATAAGTAGTTCAAAAGTCTTCACATACATTTCAAGACTTTACAGACTTTCAAAATCCTTCCACTAAAAATATTATATTTAAATGTATACAAACATTTTGACATTTTAAAATTGCAATAGTTAGGAAATACATTGTAATTTAAATATTCTAAAAAAAATTGAGTCACCATTTAAACATGACAATATATTTAATATTCTTTCTCCACTTCTTTACAAAACAGTAATTATACATATTCTGGAAATTCATTTTATAATTATTAATATTACATATGTAATTAAAAAAACCCAAAATCGTAATGTACATATTATATTAACAAAATTATATATATATAATTATTCATATAAATTTAGCCCAGTAAGATATTTTCAACTATATTAGAATAAATATTATTTTCAAATGACTTGAAAAAAAGACTTGATATCTCAAGACAAGGGAAGTTTAAACTCTCTTAAATAAACACTGCTTCTTTTATTTTATATTTCTTAAACATAATTAATGTTCTTCTTCTAGAATGTTTATGTTCTTAAAATCAAATATAAGATTGTTCATGTTTTAATTTATGTTCTAGATAGCAAAAGTGTAAAGAAAATTATACATTACTATTGATTTTGCCCTATTTTAAAATAAACATGTTTATTGAAACATTTAATGAGAGCATACAATGATTCAATAGATTTTAAAATTTTTTTAAGAAGATTTCAACAAATGCTAACAAATATATATATATTGTGCCCTTTTCTATAGGTCAATGATGGTTATAAATGGTCAATTACTAAAAAATTTTAAAATTAATATTATATAGTATTTAAAATTATAGATTATATTAAGCAGTAAAAGACTAATATGATATATTTAATAATAAGTATTGTGATGGTGAGAATTGTATCTAATTCTATATTTTTCTAAATTGTTTTTCAAAATTTTATATAATTATTTTATATAATATAAGTAGCAAATTTATTAAGACAGATAAAATTAGACTAAACACCGGAAATGACTACGTGACTGTCTGAAATATTCTATGTATAAGCACCGGTTTAAATTAATACTAATAATTAAAATATTTAAATAGTATATTATAGAAGTGGATGGAATTGTCACACATCATAATAAAAATAAGTAGTATACACCTTTATTAATTATTGTTTCAAAATTGTTTTAAAGGTAGTTAAATTGTAATAGATAATAATTGATTTAAAAATAATAATGAGTTAACATTTAAGTCTATTACGTCATGATTTTAAAACTTTAGAAATTGTTTATAAATCCAAGTAGGGATTGACCAATAAAAAAATAGATCTTGGCAGACAACCAAAATCGCGCCAACTAATTGTATAAACGGAGGAGAACAAAAATGTGTTGACTCCAGAGCAGAGGTAAAATTTTAAGCTCTCTAAATTTTTTTTTTTTCTTCAATTTATTAGTCAATTTTATTATAATTTTAATAATATCTTTGAAAGAAACCAACTGACAATTTAAAAATCATCCGAAGAGAATCTTAGAATAAAATGTTTTAAAAAAAAGTTTTTCATAGTAATGTTTCACTAACTTTACAGTAACCTGCCAGTGGATTCTATCGAAATATAATCGGAGTTTTCAATAGAAAATGGATAGATTCTTGAAACAAAGTTGTAAATTCTATAATGTTCCAAATATGTTAATATTATTCGTTGATATAGTTTATATAGCGTATCACTATGAAAGCTGTTTTCGTGCGTATAAAATCAATGAAAGGACATTGTGCGCAAAGTTAATGAAGATAATGGAAAATAAAAATAAGTATTATTCGTATAAGAATAAATGGACAAAAGGAATTTTAATATTGAAATAGTTTGAATTGCTTTCTTTAAGATGACTTGAGAAAATACTCTAGAAAATAGTTAAAGATCGGAAGTAGTGTATATAAAATAATAATGAATGAAAGTGAAGTTTACCAAGGAAACACTTGCCTAAAGAAAAAAAAAAAAAATTACAGAAGAGAAATATAAAATATTGGATCCATGGAAAATGCAATTGGTACCGTAATTATTAAATAATTGTAGTTTAGCTAGAAATAAAGATGCATCAACGCGCCAAGGTAATATTCACCAGAACATTAAAAAGCTTCGTGGGATAACTAAATAAAATGTTTTCTAATAATTTTGGATTAAACACTAAAACTAAAGATCGTCTAAACAATTTATTAAATGAACTAATTTATTTAAAACTTTAATAAGCATAAAGGAGAACATTTGGACAAAAGAAGAAATAATAAATATTAGGGGACTAACCAAGATATACCGTCAGAAAAATATGTGATTATGGTTTGAATTATTTTCTTTACTAATCTAAGTTAAACATTAAGTTTTAGATAGCAATAGGGAAAACAAAGTACATTAATTCGTAATATAACATTATATGAAATAATGTGTTTTGATTTTGAATTTTAAAATAAAATTGTATGTATGTGGAAATTTGTATATTCACGATGCTCGAAGAGAAAGAAACCTACTACGAACTCTGATAGGAAGATAAAGATTGTTTTTGGTAACATTTATAATTATTAATGATATATAATGTATGTTATTTATTTAGATCAGCTGAGAATCGAATGAATGTAGCGCAAAAGTTTTATTGTTATTATTGTTGTAAAACGCATTTTTGAAAACAACACTGTAAAACACTTTGAGATGTGATTAGATTTTTTTAAAAATATGCATACGATAATCATTTTATGTGTTATTAATATAGTTCAATATAACTGATGGTTATGTGATATTTTCTGTTAATTTTCCGATTGGGATATTTAAATGTTATTTTAACAAAACGTAGATGTTGAACCTACAGTGTAATAAAGCAAGACAAATTGTTCTTATGGAATAGGGAAATGTTTTTTATATTAGCAAATTTTGTTTATTGTTTTAAAAAAAGTAGTTAGTATTTTATCAATGTTGGATACAGTAAAAATCTCGAGAGATAGTTTGGGTAGTGACTTGGTAGTACGTGGTGATTCGGAAACCAAGAGGATGTATTAAAAACTAGGATGCTACAGGGAGTGAAATAATAAGTAGTTTTAGATGTTAATCAGCGTAGTTAACAAAGCCCTATGACTGGTACACATGTTGTCTTGGACAGTGGTATTTTATATATTTCTTGTGAGTCGTATTAGATGTTTGGTAAAGCTGAGTAAATAGCTGCCACATCATGCTTATCGCCAAGGTTATTAGACAATGAATGTCGGACCTATTCACACTGTTCCATACATTTTGAAGTATATTGTGGATAAGTTATCTATCTATCTTCCCGATATCCTATACATCTTTCGCTATCTTTATCTGTATTTCTTGCAACTACATCATTATATGATGAGTCTATTAAAAGGGAAACAATAGATATTTTAGAATGTATGTCATGCTATTATTTGGAATAAGAATAGTTAAGTGTTAATGAAGAGTAGATTATGATTATTGAAAGAAAGATGCAAATATCCTAAGAAGGGAAGGAGTTAGAGAATTATTTTAATTCCTTTTAAGAAATGAACTATAATTTTATAAAAGTATATCCGAATAGAAATATAAAAAAAAATATTAAATATAATTTCACGTTTTCTTATTGTTAATTATATTTTAAAAAATATAAGTATTGCATATTTAAAAAATACAATAACATTCGATAATTATAGCATATGTGAAACTGTAACAGGTGATAATTAAACACGTGTTATAGTATTATACATGAGTATGGCTTATGGAATAAACGTATTATAGTTTATGAGCATTGGAGAACAAACGTTAAAAGTAATAATAATATTTGAATAATATGTGGAGTGACTTATATAAAGTTACAAGAAAATGTAATTTTCTTTTAAAAACCATATTGATTGTAAAATTATGATGTTATAAATGATGTTTATCCACATAGATAATTTATAATACAGTAACTTTAATATTAAAAGGTAAAGAATGGTGTTACCCATAAAATAGTTAAAATAAGTGATATGATAAACCTAATGAGAAATAAATAAATAACTTTTAAAAGGCATAATAAGTTTAATTAACGATAAAAGAAATATAAATGTGTATAATTCAGCTATTGTAGTGTAAAGAAAAATGAGGATATCCCTTGTAAATAGATGTAGATGGATTTGTTTGTTTTATTTATTTTTATTGATGTTAATAAAATTTTAAAATTAGTTTGTTAAAACTTGTGTCTGAGTTTTGTTTGCATGAAATCACAGGGTATTTTCACAATCATTAAACTAAGTAGATGATTGTTTGCACAAAAGATAAATAGAGAAGTATGTTTAATCTTAAATATTTATTGATGTTCTTATAATTAAATAATTATAAAATTGCATTGTGTTACTGGTCATCAATCCATTATCATAATATTTTGCTAAATTATATGCTATTAGTTGCCACTTGCTTTATTTATCAGATTATCTAAACACTGCCACTTATTAATTTATTTTATTACTTAAAGATAAAAAAAGGGGATATTAGATTATTAACTAATTTATTATGGTTATAAGTTTGCGATGAAAGAAAAGCTGTACTAGTTGGATTAAGCAATGAAGATTATGATTATTATTGTTTTATTATTAATCTAATTTCAGAGTAGTAGATTATGACATAAAATCCCTTATCATATTTTGCTACCATATGTTTATTAACATATGAATAAATTTAAGAACCTGAGATTATTTCATTTGAGCTAGATGATTACTATTATTATTATTAGAGATAAAAGATTAATACTTTAATTGTTAAATGAGTCTTAGTGATTAGAAGTTGCAGAAGTCATAAGAATACTATGTAGTTATTATGTGTAATAGTAGTATAAGGGGGGATAGTGTTCTTATGCCATTGAGGTGGTATCCTGTGGGATATTGTCTCAATGTAATCTACCTTGTCACCTGTATTTCCACTTCTAGTCTCATGAATTCCTGAATATTTATTTGAGTTGGTTTAAAACAGAACCTAAGTTAATTTTAAGAAACTTGAGCTAGTAAAGCATTTAATTGAATATTTCATTAATTATTAGAGCTAGAACCTGGTTAGGAGATTTTCACTATATTATATTTATTTTGGGGGAAGTGGAGATGCGGGAACGGGGCGGTTTGATTGTGGCCCTCGACATGATTGGCCTGATGTGTAGTGGAGCTACACATGATGACAAGGGCAGAATATATATATATATAATTATTTGCTTTGTGGATCATCATATGTGAGAAAATATTGATGTTCATTAAAAGTAGCATATAAAACATTTATTATTACAAAATAGAGTTAAAATCTATAAAATGAATAATAATAATACACATTAATCTTAAACTTAAAAATCTAAAATTGTAAACTGGATTCTAAGTGATTGTAAAAGACAAAAAAAAATACCACATGTGAGATAGATGGCTGAACTATAGAAATGTACTGTAGTGGTGTGGAGAAGAGAGGTTAGAGATCAGAAAAGATAGATTAAATTTGAAGAGACCTTCATATTGCAATGAATCAATAATACTTGAAAATGAGAATGATGATTGTACATTAATTTCTGTTTTTAATGATGGTTAGTTAAACTATAATAGAAAGTTTGTCTTAACACGCATAAGGCAAAATGATTACATGAAGAATATATATATAAAAGTTATTTTTATTATTAGAGAAAATAATTTCATAACTGAAAAACAGCTAACATAAAAATTCATAAAGAATGGGAAGTATGCAGGTAATGAATATTACATTTGAGTAATTGAAAGTATTCTTTTGCAATTTATTTATTATTTTGCATACTTTAAAAGATTATTTTTACTATAATTTATTTATTTATTACATGTATTTGTTTTGTTTTGCATGAGTGCTACACACATGCAAACATTTATGCTTAAAATTACATGTTAAATTATTTTGATCATCTAGTTTTAATGGTTACATGTTTTTAAAAAAATTCAAACTTTATGTAAACTTCTCAAGTCTCAGTTCTTACTAACAAATAACATGCTGTCATCATAAATCTTAGAATATATAAAAGTTAAAGCAGTTCTAATAATATGTAATCATTAGCAATGATAAATGTTCTGAGTGTTATTTGTATGATATATTTCTCTGTACAGCCAAATATACTTTGCAAATAGAAAATGAATTATGACTGTTTTCTTAATTATCATGTCTTATCTTCTATTCCTATTAATAAAAAGAAAAACAAATAAAAGTATTTTTCAATTGCAAAGTTAATTTGACAATGGATGCCAATCCATGATACAAGCAGCAGTTAGAATATTAGTGTTACTTATTGTACATGTATTTATTATTTTTCTAATATATATTTTTCGAATGATGACTTTTGTTTAAATTCCAGCTTTTTAAACTTACAGCAAAAACACTGTCTAATTATTCCATATTATGACTTTTTAATATCTAAAAAAGTTAAATATGTTTTTCTCTTCAAGCTACAACTCATTTTTATTATTTAGATCAGCTTAAACAATTGAATGATTAATTCTTCTACTATCTTTAATTTTTTCTATATTTCTTCAATTATTTTATATTCTGAATTTTCGAAATCTCAATTACCTTTCTTTTTAAAAACTAATTATAATCTTATAATTTTATTACTTTCTGGAAAATTTAGAATCCTGTCAAATAATTCAATATTTAAGTTAAAGATATTTGTTCTAATTTTAAAATAATTTCATATGCCAATTCATCTAAATTTCTAATTTTTCCCATTTTTAACTTTTTATAAATTTCTGAAATTATAATTGTTTTTTTAATTAATCTTTTATTAATAACATCAGATTTATTTTTTAAAAAAGATTTATTTTTTAGAAATAAATGTTTGTTTATTTATTTTTTATTTCTATCCATTATTTTACTCATTTTGTTATTAATTTAATCGTTTAATTTATTCTGCCTTTATAATTAATTTACTTCAAAATATTCCTACAGCCATCATTCCTTATATTATCACATTTTCTGTCTTTATTTGTTTTCATTGTCTGATTATTCACTTCTACTTGTTCTGTTTATTTTCTAAATATATTTTTTTATTTATGACATCTGTACTTAGTTTTTCATATATAACTTTTTATATTCTCTCTTTGCCTATTTCATTTTCTTCCTACAACTAATATATAGTTTTAGGAATTCCTATTAATTTTTATTGTTTCTAACAGTGCTAATTTTTCTAATTTTATTAACTAACTTCATAATCAAGTCAATATATTACCATTTACCATTTTTTTTTAAAAATTACTTTTATTATCCTATCTATAATTTTTAATTTTGTATATACTTGCTACTTCTACTAATAAAAAAAAATACAATCACCAAACCGAGTTTTGACTTTTTTTTTCTTATCAAAAAGTTATTATTTTTTTATATCATTTCAATTTCTTTCTTATATCTGTGATGTGATGCACCATGGCTTTTCCTTTTTTGGAGTCAGTAATTTCTCAGCCACTATGCCCAGAGAAATCTGTTAGTCACCTTACCTTCCTTTTCTATTCCCCATTCTATATTGTTCCCATATTCTTCACTATCCTGCTCCATCCCATTTCCACAACATAATCATTATTAACTCTATGGTATTTATATCTAAATCACTCTTATTTTTCCTAAACCCATAATACAACCAAGAACCCATTTTCTGTATAATCACTTTGTTTATATTTACTCTCCCACAACTTCATTATATGTACCCTTTCTGTTTGTAGGCATTTACTTCAATTAACAAATGCCTTATATTCTGTATGCCTTCCTTAAATAACTTGCCGACTAAATCACCCATATTTTCCAGCCTTAAACTGTAAACAACTTTTCTTTTTATTGCCATAAATTAACTCATACCCGATATTCTGTTTATATATATAAAAAAACACATTTTACTCTCCATACTAGTTTTTCCTCTCTCCAACACCCTATTTTTACTAATACATCTATTCTTCTATACCATCCCTCACCATTATAACATTCAACAATTATTCTAGCACAATTATCCCTCCTTTTGTATAAGTATACTGAAATAAATTTCTTTATCCAAATCTTCTGCATAGTGTACTACTATTCTCATCAATCTTGCTGCCTCTTTCTTATAAACTGAATACTATTTTGGCTAGTCTCTTATTATATATAAATTGCAATCCATTGAACATTTTCATTTTGCTTTTTGTTTATTTCATATAAAAAGTTGACCATCCTATTTCTCCTTGAATTGCCTTCATTGCCATCTGCACATTTGCATCTAATGCATGCCTTCCTACTTCTCTTTGTACTTTTTCAAAGCCAACACCACATTACTAACACATAATACATTTTTACCATAAGTTAACCCTGGCACTACCACTCTTTTCCATACAATTCTAGTGAAATCACATTTATTATATTGAAACATTGTTAATTTTTTGTCAGTCCCTTTTTTTTCTTTGTTTCATTTATCAATTTTTTCTCCCATTCATTTAAGCAATTACTTAAAATGATTCCCAAGTAGTTATACATATTCACAACATTTAACTTTATATCCTCTAATAAATATTCTCTCTCTTCTCTTTCCCCAGTATTTATCAAAATGACTATTGATTTTTCTTCACTAAATTTAATCCCCATCTCTATACTCACCCTTATGCATATCATCAGCATAACTTTCATATCTTTCTTACTTTCTGTGTACAAAAAGATATCATCCACAAATAATAGACCAGATAATGTTTATATTATTTTGCCACCTATTAATTGTTTCTCTATCTTTCTTCCTAGTCTTTCTATTGCTCTCTGAATTTCTCTCAAATATAATAAAAAATAAAATAGCTGATATAGGGCATCCTTTCCTTAGAAACCCCATTTTTAACTTTTACTGATTCTATAATTCCTAATTGATATGTTTAGTAGTTATATTTATACAATCTCTTAATAAGATCAACTAAAGCTCCAAACATACCCAAATTTACTAAACTTATTCATAATGTATTTCTATTTACTCTGTCATATGCCTTCTCTATACCTATAAAAATCATATATTACTGTCTACTTGTATTCCTATTCATATCTATGAGTTATGTAACTACCAATAAACTATCTCCTATACACTTATCTAATCAAAAACCTCCTTGTATTTCTCCCACTGTATTATTTTTATCCATTTTGCAACCCTTCCAACCACTATATATGCAAAAACTTGATATAATACTGATTTTGCCACTATCAGTCTATAATTATTTAACTTTATATGATTCTTAGCTTTTCCTTTAAATACTACCCTTATTTTTGTATTATTCCAGCTATATGGAAATTCTTTCTTCTATGCCATCTTATTAAAACATGATAATAGATTTAATTTTGCCTTATTTCCTAAATTCATCACCATCTCTGCTGCCACCCATCTAAACCTCTTGCCTTTCCACTTTTCAAATTTATTTCCTATCTCATTCAATTCATTTTCTGTAAGCCTAATATTTTCATTGCTATATGTATCATTTTTGTTATCATTATGTCTTTACACATCTATTATCTTTTGTACATCCATGCCACATTTATTTAAGATTGTGTCTAATTATTCTCTAAAGCTATACTCTATTTCCTCATCATCTAATAATACTATTTTTCTCTCTCTCCTACATTTCTTCTTTTAATATATTTTCAATTTTTTTACTCCCATCAATTCCACTTTTATTAATATCCTCCAACAATTTAATATTTCATTTCATTCTCTCTCTAGAATTATTTATTTTAGCCAACATCTTTTTTTAAATACTTTTCCCATCTAACATTAACAACTTTTACACTTTTTTGTTTTTAATAGTACACTTATATTAGCTGCATGCCTCCCCCTCTTTTTTACACTTCTACTAACTCTCACTTTTCTATTACTTTTATTCTTCTTAATATTCTCACTTAAAACCATATTTGCCACTTTTTCATCCCCAAGAAACTCTTCCATGATTTCTTCTACTTTCATTTTATATTCTAACTTATTCTTATCATTCATTCTCCATGTACATCTTTCATTATCCTTTCTACTTTTATTGCAATTTTTCATAACATTACTAACCATTTTTATTACAAAGAAATTATGATCACTATTACATACTCTCTCTTCATTATCAAACACTTTAATTTTCTGTACTTCATCCATTCCCTCTTTCTCTTCTAATATATAATATATTGAGTGAAGTATATTGTTTATAGATCATGTATATTGTCTCTCATAAACATTTGATAAATTTTCAATGTTCAAATTCACTCTCTGATTAAAATTCTTCAAAAGCTATCCATTATTGTTATTTATGTCATCAATTTCTTCAATATGCCCATTCATATCCCCCATTAACCACTATTTTCTTCCATTTTTTTTGAAACTCAGTATATCTTTAACTAGATATTCATATATGCTACTTTACTATTCCATTATATTTGGACTGTTTTCAGTGGTTATGTACTCTATAGCAAACATACATTCTTCTCTTCTTAATCTTATCTCAAACTACAAATGTAATTGACATTTAACAGTAATTAAATATTTTTTGACATAACTCCTATACCACCATTCTTCTTTTCTTTTCTATTTATATCTGACATACCATGACTTCCAATATAGGTTCTTTTTTTTTTAGATGTGTTTCCACTACTGTTAATACCTCAAGCTCTTCATTTTTATTGGCTTTAATTTCAGCCACATTTCTGATCTCTTACTATCTTGCATACTCAGATATCCAATTTTAATAATTTTTTTCTTTCCTAACTACTCTTTTTTAAATTTGACTCTTATTCCCCATTAATTTTACAGACCCATCACCTCTCCACATCGATATTTACATCAAATCAGCTATCTTTTGTTTATTTTTTTACATCCCGTCAATTGTTCTTCCTTTTGATAATACTACAATTTAAAACCCTACCCCCCTTTATACATTTCCCAAACTATATTATTTATATATCAAACTCCCTAATACTTAATTTCTTTGTTTTGCTAACTATAACCTATTTTTATTATATAACTCCCTCTAACTAATAAAAAATCCCACATATCCACAAGCGTAACATCATTTCTCTCACATAATTTTTTCAATCTCTCATTTATAGAACACGACCTATCTAATATATACCTAGTGTCGAATCTTGGTAATAATCCAACTATTCTTACACTTCTTTTAATCTCACTCAAATTACTGATCAATTCTATGTATTTATCAAATCTATTAATATACAATACAACACTGACCTCTTACGGAAATTGAAATAACTATTTTAGAGTTCTTACCAATCATTATTCGATTTCAGAAATGAAAAAAAGTGAGGAAAAAAAAACATTACAAGAAATATATAAAGCAATTTAAAAAATGACACAAAAAATCTATTTAAGTACATTAATTCAAAAGAATCCCTTTTTAAAATACTTCAATTAAATATATTTGTAAATATAAAGTATATTTTAATCAACATTTAAAATAAACTAAAAAAAATCAGCAATTCGGAATTGGATTTTGCAATTTAATTTAAATCCCATATACGTAAATTAAATGAAGTTAAGTGGAAATTAACATGAGCCAATGAGTTACTTATAACAAACTTTTATTTAAAATAACATATAATCATTTCTTTAAATGGTTCCATATACTTTAATATGGAGTGAATTATATAAGTAAAATAAAAAAGTGCCACACCAATAATTTGTTTTCAGAGTTCCAGTAAAGAAAGTCTCTACATATATAAAATAAATTTTGTTTTCTTAAAACGCAGGTTTATTTTTTCGTGTAGAGAAATGGGGTGAAAAAATAGGTTATATCTGTCTTGATTTATCAGCAGAGGTGACATTAGTCCAAAATATTTTTTCATATGAGATAAAAAAATATCTAGTATTTCTTCCTCTCTTTCTCCGTTAAAAAAAATAAAAAATAAAAATTCGTAGTATCTTTGAAGTAGATAGACAACAGTCACTAAAATTTAAGAATTATAAGTTGTCATTCTTGATTCACATGGAAAATTAATTCTAAGATTTAAATGTGTTTTACCAGTTTGTACTTATGGAGCTGAGACTTGTATACATAATAGAAGAGCAATAATAAGACTTCAGAACACTCAAAGAAGTATAGAGAGGTATATGTTGGGAGTAACAAGAAGAGATCGAAAATGCAATATATAGGTAAGAGAACAAACAGGTGTTAATGATCTCATTGAAAACATTAAAAGACTGGAGTTGGGTTGGACATATTTCTAGAAGAGATGATAATAGATGGACAAATGAAATCTTAAACCGGATTACAAGAGATTGTAAAAGACCCAGAAAGAGACCACATGTGAGCTGGATGGCTGAAATAAGGTGTGCAGGGGTGACGTGGAGAAGAGAAGCTAAAGGTTAATGAAGATGGGTTGAAGTTAGAGACTTTCATCTTGCAGTGGAAAGATAATGGTTGTTGATGATAATGATGATTAATAATACATGAAAAATTATTTTTATTATTATTATTATTTTTTTTAAAAATACATTTTACAAAGCATAGTAATGTGTACATATTTTCTCAACACACATAAAAAAAAAGATCGTCAGTTGTTTTATAACTCAAGAAATAATAAATAATTCCTAGAGAAGGTTTTGCATTATTGAACTTTCTTACTTCATTAACAATACCTTTTTCTATGATTAAAATATGCATTTAGAGTATCTAAGCTATTATCTTCTAAGTTAGGAACTGATAAACAATTTTCAAGGAAAGTTTTACTCTATTGAACTTTCTCACTTCACCAGAACTCTTCTAAGATAAAAATATTTACCCGAATAATTTTACTTAGGAGTAAACTTAACAAATTGTTATACCACTATCTTAAACGTTTAAGAAGTTTTGGTCTATTCCTATCAGATAATTTATACAGATCACCAAACAACCAACGATATTTGAGAGAGACACCAATTATAACGTTATATCCAATTAAGATAATTATCAGTTTCCTGCATATAAAATTATTTTTTTAACAATTCATAAACAATTTGAAAAAGTGTTTTTTTTTTTTTTTTCTGGAGATAAAGAAAACCATTTTTTTATTATTAATAAAATATCTGTCAGTGTAATTATTATTTCATGATTCAGGAAAATATAGATAAATAAACACAATTCTCTAGGAATGTTTTAGACCATTCAACATCCTCATTTTATCGTTGATGATAATTTTACAACCAAAAAATGTCTTTATAGAGAACAATATATAGAAATTTTGAATTATAGCTATAACATTTTTAATTCTTCTTGATTAAACATAGCTTTCTGCTTGCAGATATTTTAGATAATAATTTACAAAACACTATATTTAAAAGTTATTTCTAATGAAAATTTAAAAACAAAAAAAGAGTCAAAATTAAATACTAATCAATTTGCTATGCATAAGAGTATCTTGTCCAGTTTCTGAGAGTAATGTGAAATGGTGTTTTTCTTTTTGTCCGAATGTGCCAGAATGCATATACTTATAAATAATTTGGTAATCTGCCATTGTTAATACTAATATAAGATTCTGTAATAGAATTAATTGAGCTGAATACACTTTTGATGCTTGTGCCTCATATATGTGGTTATTCTGTTGGGATGACCAATATTTTTGCTAATTTGAAAACTGTTCTATCTTTGGCTAATTATGTATTAATTTTGTGCAATGAACTACTCTTTTTTAATCTTGTGTTCCCTATTATTTTTTCCTGACACATTATTTTAATAATACAAGGATCAAAACTGTATCCATCTTTTTTTGATCCAATTGTTATTAAAATAATATGTGAGATAAAAAAAGACAGGAAATGCAGGATTAATAAAGTGTGATTCATTTCATAAAATGAATACATAATGAACCAAAGATTGAACATTGTACACCATTAACAAAAAATGGGTTTTCCTAACACAATAACCACAAGAATGACACACAAGCATTGAAAGTATACTCAGGTCAATTAATTCTATTAAAGAATATGTATATAAACTCTGCTTCAGCAATTTATATATACATTAATTTATTAATGGGCAAGGTTTGATTAGTTGATCAAATTATTGCTGTAATAGTTCCATCTGACATAGAAGCTACTTTTTTAAAAAAAATGATTATCACAATTAACAAGCCTCAAAGTTAAAGGTTGTTGCTCTTGGCTCAGGTCAAAATTGTTTTACATATGTGAGTTGTACAGGATTATTTTTCTTGTTAGAGACTCTAAACATGAATATATCTCTGATATAAGTATTTTTTTAACTATACATTTGTTCCTAATAAATATAATCCATTATATTTCATAATCCCAAATAAAATGCTGCTTATTTAATAATGATATAATATAATATATTTTTATATAAAAAATAAAAGAAGTAAAAGTTTGATTGGCAACATAAAAAACTGCCTGTAGGAAAATTGGCAACATTGTCTAATGTCTCTCTCTCTCTATATATATATATATTAAGCATCTACCCATATTATTGTTGCATAATTTATGCACGTATACAATCTCTCCCACAGCTTCGAGTAAGTATATTTATGAGCATGGTTTAAATCCCATCTCAAGCGCCAATCTTACACTTTGATAAGAATTATACTCACCAAAAACATAAATAAGGGTTCTGTACACACACACATATATATATATATATATATATATATATATATATATATATATATATATATATATATAGGGTAGCGCATCCAGATCCAGACTACCTCTATCTCTTAAGGTCTGGGGAACACGGTCTAACGAGAAAACAAAGCAAAGACAATTCCCGATTACATCGCATATATCTACGTATACCATGCAATAATTTACTTGTTTATAAATTATATTACCCAGTAAGTTATAACAAAACTAGACTATAAGTTACTACGCTAGTTATCATTTAATTCTAAGCTTTATACACACCTATACATATTTTAATATTGATGTGCACAACCCATTTATTCCGATACACACAGAGTGCAATTACACATCAGAGTTGTTTATTCAATGTTTTTTTTTATTTAATTTAAACAAGATTTATTACTATATTTAATATAGAGGTAACATGAGTCCCTTCATTACTATGCATTCATTGAGCATATATATAGAGCAAAAGCCAATTTATCTTAATTACGATCGAATGTCAAGGTGATCAAAGTTAAAAGTCTGCACAATTATAATCTGAAAGAAATAATGGCCTTATCGATATTTGTTGATCCTAAGGATGGTAAACAGTCTGCAATGTGATACACAAGTAGCTTATCATAGAGGTGGAGGAGATGATTTTGCTCACTTAAGAGGTCCGAGCTGTATGTACTTCATCGCCATTACACTTGATAAAAATTTAAACAGTGAATTTCATAATCTGATTGAGGTGAGTTCTACAATAACAATCCACTGGGCCGGTCTAATGAAACCCACACTATTTAATTACCCCAACATTTTGATGCGAATATTAATAAAACTTCTTAATTAATTACATGTTAATCCAATCCAAAACCGTGCCACATCTCTTTCTTTTCTAATCACCACTATATTTTTAAGAGAGCAAAAATAGTTCTTTTCTTTTACATTCTTTAACCTCACATTTTCCCTTGTCTATATGTATGCTGCAGACCAGATCTATTGTTTCAGAATACCAACTTGACCAGTTCTCAGACTTCTGGCCGACAGAGTCATTAACTCAAACTGCCTGCAGCAACTAATTCATTCTATTTCTGTAGCTTTATATGCCCAATGGATTAATCAAGTAACACGTGTTACCACTAATATTATTGAATGTAGAACTTAGAACATTAACAAATAACAAAATATATATGTATAACAAATAACAAATTTATACAACTCCGTATATAATTACCTCTCATCAATCCCACACATAACCATTAATATCTATACACTTTTTATAATAACACACATACAAATATATTTATATAAGCATACCGTCCATCCTTTAACAGATTACGTATTACTTTCATACTCTTTGTAACAGGGTTCGAATGTCTATTTATACATCTTTTGCATATACACAATCAATCCATATCAACACTTGCAATTAACATGCTAGGTTGTATTATCTCTTGTATTCAAACCCAGCTACTGTTACATACCCCCTTGTGCAATATCCTTCAAATACTTTCTGTGTATTTGAACGGCTTCTTAAACTACTCTTCCCTATCCTTTATTCCTTTCGGTACGACCTTTTGTGTGTCAGTGGCCACAATCCCTTTCCTTGGTCGAACTTTGGCTTATGTTGCGGATGACAAGCTTCCGGTTTGTATTGCCATCCCAGTCTGTGGCTATTTCACCACCTTTTCTATGCATGGCATACTCACTAGCATGTCCTTCTTCCATCCCAAACTTAATACTTTGCTGATCTTGAACTTCCTTCCCTCGCTCCAACAGTATGTTATGGTCATATATACTCATGTCCAAAGCATTAAACAGCTCTGCCACTTCTCCGATGGATGCCTTCCTCACCCCCAACATCATTATTTTTACATTTATAGGCATATTGTGCCTTACAATTCGATTGATATGGCTTTCTGATAAATGACACGCGTTTAGTGTTCTCAGTCTCACCACTTGGCAATGAAAGAATTGAGATAAATTTTCTTTCTTTCCTTCCCTTCCTCATATTTGTCTTGCATCACTTGGTACTGCACAAGTTCCTGGCAATTTTTTGACCAGAAAGTCTCTTGTATCCTTTTCTGGTACTCTTCGAAAGTTGGGGGCTGTTGGGACAATGAGTCTCACCACGCTTGGGCATTCCCACTTATATGGCTGCATGCTACCACTAATTTACCTTTCTCTGGCATAGGATTTATGCCAAAGTATCTCCGTAGGCCTTTCAGGTGTTCCACAGGAGCTTCCCCCATTTGGCCTTCAAACTGTCATATCTTTAAGAAGTGTTTCATGTGGGTGTGTACTGCCATATCTATACATTTACCCATCTGCTCCAGTCTTTCAGTCTCACCCCCCTTTGGCTTCTGTTTTATATTCTTCTCTCCTTCATCTAGACCTCTTTCTATTTTTTTATCATCAGACTTCTCTGCCCTTTTCTTGCTTTCATCCTTATTTTCTTTACATCCCCCTTTTTTGCCTACCTTTGCCTTCTATCCCCAGACTCCATTCTATTTCCTGAAATCTCTGTTCGAACCTCTCATCCATTTCCAGAAATCTGAGTTCTAGACTTTCCAATTTTTCTAAAATCCTCTCAATCACATTTACTTCTTTCCTTTCCATCACCTCCTGCTTTTCCACTTTCTGTTTATTTTTCAGCTTCATGTTCTCTGTACCTATATATCACTGTTAAGGCTAAAATGTGCCAGGTTCATCACCCCGGCTTCCAGAGGTCCACTGCATGACCCACCTGATAGACCTTCATCCTTCATTACTATCATATGGAACGATATTGTTTTATAATATCCCAATGTTGATAAAATTCTTAAACCCCCATTTTATAAACTATGACTTTATATATATATATCACAGAACAGACATCAACACTATTTCCCCCCGTGACCACTTGAGAACTTTTCTATATGTATATTCACACATCGCAAAATATGCCAATATTTACTATATTTCCAATATGTGTTTAAACTTTTTCTGTTTTCTTTATCGCTTTTTTTTTAAAAAAAATAGTTCTCCAACTTTCGTTTGGAAAGCTCTTTTTAAGTTACATTAGGATGCCCTTTTAATGCCCATTCTCCACTATTTGCAGCCTCATTCATTGGGATGCCATTTTAAGTGTCTACCCATATTATTGTTGCATAATTTATGCTCGTATACAATCTCTCCCACAGCTTCGAGTAAGTATATTTATGAGCATGATTTAAATTCCATCTCAAGTGCCAATCTTACACTTTGATAAGAATTATACTCATCGAGAACATAAATAAGAGTTCTGTACATATATATATCTAGGGTAGAAACATCCAGACTAGCTCTATCTCTCAAGGTCTGGGGAACATGGTCTAATGAGAGAACAAAGCAAAGACATTCCAGACTATGTTGCATATGTCTACATATACCATGTGATAATTTACTTGTTTATAAATTATATTACCCAGCCCAGAAATTATAACAAAACTAGACTATAAGTTACTACGCTAGTTATCATTTAATCCTAAGCTTTATACACACCTATACATATTTTAATATTCATGCGCACAACCCATTTATTTCGATACACACATATATGATTCATATATATAGCAATGAAAGAGTTCAATTACACATCAGAGTTGTTTATTTAATGTTTTTTATATTTAATTTAAACAAGATTTATTACTATATTTAACATAGAGGTAACACAAGTTCCTTCATTACTATGCATTCATTGAACATATATATAGAGCAAAGGTCAATTTACCTTAATTACGATTGAATGTCAATGTGGTCAAAGTTAACAGCCTGTACAGTTATAATCCGAAAGAAATTCTGACCTTATCAATATTTGTTGATCCTAAGGATGGTAAACAGTCCGCAATGTGATACACAAGAAGCTTATCATAGAGGTGGAGTAGATGATTTCACTCGCTTAAGAGGTCCGAGCTGTATGTACTTCGTCGCCGTTACACTTGATAAAAATTTAAACAGCAAATTTCATAATCTGATTCAGGGGAGGTCTAGAATAACAATTCACTAAGCCGGTCTAATGAAACCCACACTTTTTAATTACCCCAACATTTTGATGTGGATATTAATAAAACTTCTTAATTAATTACACGTTAATCCAATCCAAAATCCATCCCACATCTCTTTCTTTTCTAATCACCACTATATTTTTAAGAGAGGAAAAATAGTTCTTTTCTTTTACACTCTTTAAACTTGCATTTTCCCTTGTCTATTAGTATGCTGCAGACTGGATCTTCTATTGTTTCAGAATACCAACTCGACCTGTTCTCAGACTTCTGGCCAACGGAGTCATTAACTCAAACTGCCTGCAGCAACTAATTCATTCTATTTCTGTAGCTTTATATGCCCAATGGACTCATCAAGAAACATGTGTTACTGCTAATACTATTAAATGTAGAACTTAGAACATTAACGAATAACTAAATATATATGTATAACAAATAACACATTTATACAACTCTATATAATTATCTCTCATCAATCCCACATATAACCGTTAATATCTATAACACACACATACAAATATATTTATATAAGCATGCAGTCCATCCTTTAACAGATTACGTATTACTTTCACACTCTTTGTAACAGGGTTCGAATGACTATTTATACATCTTTTCGCATATACACAATCAATCCATATCAACACTTGCAATTAACATGCTAGGCTGTATTATCTCTTATATTTGAACCCAGCTACTGTTACAATATATATATATATATATATATATATATATATATATATATATATATATATTGTGCCCTTTTGTATGGGTCTTCATAAATTGTTTATCAATCTATTTAAAAATTTTAAATTTAAGATATATTTAGCTATATGATGTTAGTTTTATTTATAACAATCTTTTAAAAAGTGTAATTAAAGTAATTCATGAGTATTTGATATGTAAAAATTGTGCTGATGTTTGAGAGAGACATTTCAATGGGAATGATAATAGTATATGGTTGGGAAAACTGGCCATAAGTAATACTGCATTAATAAATTTAATAAATAAATGTTTAAAGTTAAAGTTTTAAAAGACAAGTTAAAATTAAATGCATATATTTATTGTTGATAAAAAATTAATATTTAATAAATGAATATAAATATTTTAATTATTAGTATTTCATGATAAAAGATTAATATTTGATTTTAATAATATCGAATTATTAATTTAAAATTTGTTATAAGATATTATTTATTTTAAAAATATTATTTTTAAAAAATGAATTGTTAGTTTATTTTTAGATTATTACAAGCGTTTGTAGCTTTGTTGTAAAAAACAGATGTTAATTAGATACATACACACATGCTTGGGAGTTTTTTAGTAAAGTTGCAAAGCTATTTTAAAAAATTCTGTTATAAAATTTATAAATATTATTTTGGCTATCATGAGATAAAAATAAAGATAATTAATGTGAAATATTAAATCTGAATTTTAAAATACTGTTTAAAAACATCACGAATAAAAATAGACTTAATTTGTTTATAAAAATAATCTTATAAAAGTTAAACGTGAAATAAAGTAAGGAAGTATATTTTAAAAAAATGTTTAATGGATCTAAATAAATGATAAAGATTGATTTAAGAATTTAATAATGTGATAAATAATAAATATTAAAAAAGTCATTAATTATTTTTAATTCTGTCTTGTTGGTGAAATATGTAAATAAGCTAGCAAGTCAATTGTTTAATTCACCAATCAAGTGGGAGTTTTCTTCCGGTATAAAACCAAAATTCAATTGTTCGGAGGGGACTTGTGATTGAAATTCTTAAAGTATAGTATGCTATTAGAAATAGTTAAGAAATTATAGACGCTCTCAAAATCGTTTTAAAATTATTAGAGAGTAGTTTTTTTTAAAATAATTTATAAAAGTCACCGATAAATATGCAGTGTTAATTTATTGTAGTTTCCTATTGATCGTTTCCTATTAAAGCTCAATTTACTATCAAATAACCATGAAGACATCGTATGAGGATAAAATATATTGGAGACTTTATACTAAAAATTTAACAAACGCTGGATTAACTTGGAGAGTTTCTAGATGCATAACAGTAATACATTGGACTTTGTATAAATTTAAAAGCTAATGGTAGTTGATTTTTATAAATCAGATATTTAAAAGCATGAGAAATACTTCTTTATGAAGAAAGTATTTATAAATTATAAATCTAAGTCTATAACTTAGTAAAGATGATAAATAATAATGATTACATAAATATTTGCCTTGTTAAGTCTTTATGGTTTAAAAGACTAAATTCTGACAATTTTAAAAGGCAAATAAATTGGAGATTTAATAAGTAAAGAAATACTTATAAATAAAAATTATGATATTATTAAAGTCTAAACGCTGGTCGTACAAAAGACTTTAAAAGTAATCTTACCTAAATATCTGTTACGGAATGCGCAAATTAAATTACGTGTGGATATCCAAATCAAATCAATTAAAATAATTAAACAAGAACTTTATAAATTATAGACTAATACTAAAAATAATAACTTTAAAATAATTTTCTTTAAAGAAAAGAATACGGATCCTATAAACTATTTTAATTTTATTTTTGTTTTATGATGGAACTGACTTTTCTTTATTTTTTTTTAAAAAAAGAACGTTTTCATTTATTTCATAAAAACTTTTAAAAACACGTGATGTACCGGAAAAGGAAGTAATGTTTGGTGAAAACTTGTGCCTAGGAAAAAGAACAATGATAGCTGGATGGAAACACCGTTGGATTTTATATGTAATATGTTTTTTGTTTTTTTTTATTTATTAACTAACATAAATATTTCATTAATTATTGATTTATTAAAGATAGGAAAGGTACATTTACATTTTTTAAAATAATAACTAAATACTAATATAACTTTTTATTGCATAAAGTTTATTTTATAATTATACAACACGTAATATTTTAAAGAATAATTGTTGAGTGTAAATGTGAAATTATTTTGTAAAACTGAAATCTTGGAGGACATCGTGTGACGGACTGTACATTGAAGTATTATTTATGGTAAAAATTGTGTAATAATAATAATAATTTGATGTATTTACTATATTTTCTTTAGATCAACAAAATGTTATATGATTATTGAATGAATGTATTAATGTTTAAATAATATACACGCACAAGATTAATAATAGCAGTTTTATTTTAATATGCATATTTTAAATTGATGATGTAAATTTAGTACAACGTAATATGAGAACCTAGAAATAATTATATGATTTTTTCTTGAATAAATTTTAATGTTTCTGTTACAATATTAGGAATTAGATTTTATTAGCGTAAGTTATTTATTTTTCTTTTCAAGTTAGTAAGAAGTATATAAAGTCTATATTTTATTTTTATTTTTATTAGATAAGAAAGTTAATTTTACATAGAAATTTATATGTTGATTGAAGGCTTATTGTATATAAAGGATGAGGTATAAAAGAGTTTGGATCGTTATTATTTTATTTAAAAATGGGTCATCTATTTTTCTAAAGTTAAATAAGGTTAAAATGATATTTGTAGATAGAAGTTTATTAGGAGGAAATAGGAATAACAAGTAAAAGTGTAATAATTAAAATGGAAAAGAATCATAGAATTTTATTTAATATTATACTTTATAAAAATTGAAATTATTGAATAATTTAAAATATTATTTTTTAAAAGTACATATACGTATTGCATATTTTGATAAGACATGTAGTATGACATTATATCGGAATGAAATAAACAGTGATAATCAATAATTGTTATGATATTACAAAGTTATATGAGTTTGTAAATTAATTGATCTTTGAGTAATATTAATGGTACATTTAATACATACTAGTACATTATAATATAAATAGCAGTAAGACTTAAGTGAAATAGCATTTTTAATTATTAAAGTTTGTTTATTGACATACATGCTACATGAATGATATTTCACATAAAACCTTTTTCTTGTATTAACTGAGGACAAATGATGTTTATTAAAATTTAAAGTCATAATCTAAATTAAATGTTATTGATAGAACATTTAATAAATGTATAAATTATTTACTTATGGTTATGGAAATAGTAACAGTGTAAAAATCTTGTATTATTATTTTTCTTATTTTTGTTTATTTTCTTTAGTTCCATTTAAATGTAAATAGTGTAAATAAATTATTTGTTAAAGTTAATGTAAATAAATTTGTTAAGTTGTTTAAAAGATGTGTTGAATTCATTATTTTACACCACAGCATTTGTCAACAGATAATTTGAATGTACATAATATTTGCACAATATGAATTTATTATTATTATTATTTTAGTAAGAAACACAATATTTTCTTAATATAATTTATAGAAATTGATTGACATTAACATATGATATTACAATGGTCATAAAGTAATTATAATGCACAATATAAGAGTATAAGATTATTTATTGCCACAGATTGTTAAATTATAATATTTTGGTATATTTTTTAAAATTAAGATACTATATGGAAATGAAAGACATGTATATGATTTACTTATTTTATTAATGATTAAAAGTATAATCAAATAGATAAGATTAAGCTATACACTAAAGATTATTATTATTGTTAGTTATTGTTATTAGAATAAGTTAGGTGTATTTAGGTTTGATATTAAATCCCTTATCATTCCTATCTACATGAATTATTATTACTTTAAGAGAATTAGAGTAACCTGAGATCATTTTAATTATATTTCCTTAACAATAGATTGAGATTTATTTATCTATTATTATTAAAGATAATTCATTTATAAAAGTCATAAGAATGCTGTAGAGTTAGTAATGAGATAATAAAGAAGTATTAGTATTCTTATGCCATTGAGACAGTGTCTTGGAAAGACATTGACTGAATGTAAATCTGATTACCAATTGTAACTTCACTTCACAGTCTCATGATTTTAGTAAATATTTATTTAAGTAGTACATAATATTGAACTATATTAATTTTTGATAAGTTTGTAATAAATCTGATAATTTTATAATATTATAAAATATATTAAAGATAGTTGTACATATTTTAGCCGAGCATAATGATTTGATTGAGCTAGTCATATTTTAAATTATATCATATATCGAGAAGTGAGGGTACAATATATATATATATATATATATATATATATATATATATATATATATATATATATATATATATATATATATCATCAATCAGGAAGAGAGGGAATGCATCTAACTATAGTCAGATCTAGGATCTTTGGGTAGAGTGTTGTGAGTGACACAATGAAGCACCTAACCAATGATCATATGCACCTCCAATGGGCTAGCTCTTAGTTTATTCATTAATACTCGAGACACAATTTAAGCTAGTTCATCCATACCCTCACCTCTCTTTCGGATTGCATTATGCCTCAGTATTCAAACCCAGGGAGAATGTTGCCTTTATCTCTATTCAGGAGTAAATTTACTTTATATTGCAACTAAGTTTTTATTGACCTAAGATACATTAAACCCTATCGTTGTGTTATATATTATAATATGCATGTGTGCATATGTACATTCTTAGTTAAGTAAATTGATGAGCAAGTGTATGAATAAGGTTGCTAAATGAGAGACCAATTTGATTTAAAACACATTAAATTTTTTTATTAATAACAGATAAAAAAAATTGAAATTCTTATCACATAGCAAAAGATGTGCTTATATGTGTCCTATAAGAATCTCAAACATTTCAATAACTATATTATTCATTATACCATCTCATGATCCTGGTAAATATGCATTAAGAGCACTCTCTATTTACAAAGTCAATATGATTAGCTAAAATACAAAAATGAAGTAAAAGGAAAAATATTATTTCATCATCATAACGATCGCGGAGCTAGCTAATGATTTACAAGATTATATTTCAATATGTTTAGTAGCTCAATGATCCAAAGTCTGCTGGAAAAATCTTTTTGGGACCCCATACATACAAGTTTCTAATGTTGATATAAGAGATATTCATACTAGAGCTTTAGTCATCCATACTGAATAAATTAAATGTAACAATTATTAGTTAAATATAAACAAATAACATAAACTCTGTCCTGTTCTAGTGAGGTAAATTAATATGGAAGAGCATCAAAAATTCTTAACTCCAGCCATATTATATGATGATGACTGCATGTCAAATCACTATGGATGGAATCAACCTAAATTTTCTTTACAAAACAAAAAAAAATTCTAGCTCAATAAACCTACCCCCTCCATTCCACATTGCTTCTCATGGAATGAATTTTTCTGATTGCAAACACGCTAAAACTTCCAAGTGTTAGAATAATAAAAGTAGAAATTTATAAACATATAAAGTAAAAATAAATATATATATAACATGATAATTTTGATTTTGTTCAAATCTTTCTGATTAGAGTTTATAATTTAAACATTAGGGTCTTACATGGATACAGTCCATTCTGATAACTCCTCTATCATTCTCCAGGTTTTCCAGTAACACTTGGGAAAGGTTGTTTTCATTTTGGACATCACTTTCTTTTGGGTTCCACTTAGAGCCTTTAGATTAGGTGTTAGGTGTTTTAGATGTTATTTACACGAGAGAGTTCCAACATCATGCTTCATGGCAATTAAGACAGAACCACAATACTATGGCACAATTATCTAGCCAATATACATTGTTTGGTAATTCAAAAAAAATATTTAAATTTTTTTCAACTTATGATTGTTATTGAGTAAATTTATGGAAAGAAAAGTTTTATTTCATTGATTATCAGTATATGCTGGCTATATAACATTCCTTTTCTGTTTGATTGCACTGTCTTTTGTCTTTGATTCTCACTATAAAATTAATTTAATTCTTTCATTACACTGCTAAAGTTATTGATTTTTACTGTTTCAAATGTTGATGATGATTTGTTTCAATTTTCAGCACTTTAAAATCTTATACAGAATAGACTACTACTTTGAACACATTTGTTTTAATGTTTGATATTAAGCTATTTGCAGCTTGCAGTTGTTATAACACTTGATAAAATGTGAAAGCAAATGGAAATGGATTGGGTTTGTATTTATACTGGGGCTTAACATCCATTGTCCAGCAAACTTGCATTGTCAATTTCCTTTTCTGTCACTGTAGGTGCCTATTGTGTGAATTAATGGTTGTTGATGATGTTACATAATAAAATTACATAGTAAAATTCTAATCTCACTTTCCAACACTTGGTTGCTTAGATATTGACTTGACCTCAGGTCACCACCACATCTACCAAGTTATCAACCTATATTATGATGTTTACACATTAACAAATGAGTCATTATTGGTGTGTATATATATATATATATATATATATATTGTACCAGGTTCAATCTAATGCCACTCACACTTCATCTGCAGAATGGATTAACTGCATTTCTACTTTATTTTTAATAAATGTATAATATCATATTATAAATATTACGTGATCGAAACCGGTCCCTTAGGCAAAGAAAAACATACTTGGAGAGTATGCATGTCTAAATAATAGCTATAAAATATATAACTGGTGTTACATTTCCAGGACATAACTTCTTCTCGACTGTTGAATTCAACACCACATTCAAAGCACTTTTTTGTTTTGTATAAACATGGGTGCCAGTTACTTATCCAGGGGATAAATAATGCATTTAAACAATGGCCACTAATTCAACACCCAATATACACCCATGACTAGTTCAGCTACTTGTAATCAATAACAAATTATAGTTTTAATTAGTGGTTAAAGAATTGACTGACAAATAAAGGTTTAAGTTTAAAGACAACTTATTTTAATTAACATTTATTAAACTAATTTTAAATATTTTATCAATCTTATTTAACTAATATAACACATGCACATTTTTAATTCACACACTATAATATTTTATGAGAAAGCATTAAATAATATTTGAAATACAAAATACAATGAAATCACTGTATACTAATGCATGAACACACACAACATTTTAAACACACATATTAATAAGTTTGTCTATGTATGCTATAGAGTTCCTAAACTTGACTTTTGAGGCTTTATGAATGTGAAGGCTACTTTTGAAATGAGTATAAGAAAAATGTTATTACCTAGGATTTTGAAAGGGGATACTTCTTGGTGTTTGCTGCTTCTAATGAAATATTTTTAACCGGTTAGATTTGAAGTTTTCTTGTGGAGATTTGATGCTGATTATTCCAAGGCATTTTTTTTAAACAATTAGATATGGAGCGGCTTCAGGTTGTTATGCAGGCATCACTTTTATCAGGTAGGTTGGCTGTTTTCATCCAACTTCAGGCTGGAAAAAGTCATATGTTTTCCAAGGTTTTAACAACTGCATTCCTGATTCTGGATATATAATAAGCTAACTGATATAACTCACTGATAGATTGTACTGAACTGTTATCTCAAATGCAAGTAACTGTCCAACAAAAAATTGACTATACATACGACATGTTGTCATTTTGATATCCTCCAGCTATATCTGTTGTTGAAATTCCTTTGATAATCTTTTCATTACATGTTTTTGGAGATTGTTTAATTAGTAGCCATGCAAATGTGTTGTTTTTATATCTTTAATTAGTAGCCATCACTGTGTTTTTAAATATATTTTTCCTTTATTTCATTTTAATATTTATTTTCATGTGTTTTTTTAATTTTTTAAACTTTCATTTATTTTTAATATTTAATATGCATATACTTATTACATTTACAGTCGCACACACATATATAATTTGAGATCAATTCACTATTTCTTTAACTTAAATAAAAGAGATTTATGTTTTTAAACTTTTAACTTATATTTCAATTAATAATAATAATAATAATAATAATAATAATAAAAACTTGTTACTTTTTTTATAAAACATTTAGACTTTTAATCGAAAGATTTTTATTTTAATAATTTTTTAAACAAAATTATTATGTGCCAACACAATGTTGGTACATTACACCACCCTCCATTTGAGAGTAAAATATGTCATTTTTGACCATTTTAACTCTGACAACTTTAATTCTTACTTCTAAATATTTATTAATTTTCTAAGTTTGCTTTTTAATATCTTTTACTTTACATGCGAAGGGAAATCTTCAATTATACTTTACTTCTTTCAATGCTGGCAACATTGCTTATAATGGTCTAAATCCTGGATAATGACCATGAAGTTAGCACTTTTTTGTGATGCAAGGATCTTTGGAGATGAGGCAGATGCAGACTTAGTAAGAAATATTTTGTTGATTTTGTAAATGATGATGTGTAAACTTTTTGTTTTGATTATGATCTCATTTTTTTAAGATTTACAGAAAGAAAATGTGAACATTTAAAATTTATTTCAGTAGTAAACAAAAATCCATATCAAATGAAGTCAAATTTATTATTTTCTTACAAGTAATAATCATTTTATTATATATTTTACATTTATATGTGAGAAAAGGAAAATGGAAGAAAAAACTGTCAAATTCTGTTATATGAGAGGGTTAACAGGGTACATAAATCTTAACCACATAAACAATATTTTTAAATACTTATTAACTCTGAGAATATACTAATTGAAATATCACCTGGTATTAATGAAGTTGTTATCATGTAATTAGTATTAATCTCTTTGCTTTGATATGACCATATATATATATATATATATATATATATATATATGATAACAGATGGTGTTCTACCAAAAACACCATCAAGTGTAGTTTTCTGTTTGCTATCGTCAGTGATGATAGCAAATAGCTTGAAATCATGATCTGAAAGTAGAATTAACATTAGAGATAGTGAATGCTTGCTCTGACATTTATGTAAACATAAAACTACCCTTGACGGTGTTTTTGGTAGAATGCCATCTGTTATCATAAATACAAGCATTAGCAAGTTTTTTAACTTGTGTTTTTTTGTTTTTCATATATATATATATAATGAATAGAAATGAGATAATATCCATTAAATAGAGAGAGAGAACTTTAACCTTTATAAATATGAAGAAATTCTCTAATACTACCTATTGACAATTCCTGAGGGTTAAGCAAGTTTTACTCATACACCTATAGTAGATCTTTTGTTGGGGGTCTTTTCTTGAAGTAAAATGAATCCCTTTTACTTAAACAAAAGACCCTTACAAAAGAGCTATTATAGGTTTATGATTAAAATTTGCTTAGCCTCAGGAATGGACAATTAGTACTAATTGAGAATTTGTTGTAACAACAAAAGTTAAGTTTCTCTCTCTATTTAATGGATATTGTCTCCTCATTTCTATTAATTATTATAACACCAATCCATGGAAATATTTAATTCAATATATATAAATTAGATCTTGAAATTAAACTTTTAAGCTCCCCTCAACCATCAACTTTATCTTATAAAACTGATACAAATGACCACATACATGTAAAAAGATAAATAATCTCCAATAAAAGTCATGTCCAATTACATTAAATTTACTTGTGTTTAAGTATAGAGATAAAAAAACTAGTCAAATATCATTTTGATTGCAGTGTCTGTTTGCAAAGTACAGTAATTTAAGTTGAAATACTGGCTATGTAATACACAAAAATTATTTTTATGCTCTAAACAGGCCCAGGATTTATTTTTCATGTAACTTGCCCAGTTTTCAATATAACAAGCTGATTAGTTATTGTAAAGCTGAAATAATTGCAAGTCAACAGTAACATACTCACACTCATAAATATATACATGCACAAGAAATTATCACTGTTCTTTATTTTTAAATGTAAAACATATTGCAAGTATCCAATAATGTAAGCTACTATTTGTTAGTCTTAACAAAATTTCAAATACTTCATATTCATTTTACCTAAGGTGCAATGCTTTGAATAATTTTGTGATAATACATTTAATTTCTATGAAGTAAAACTTTATATATATATATATATAGTGGTCTCGGAGTTAGAGTCTTACCATATCTGCTGTACAGGGCACCACTAGGCCATTTGAACCTAGAAAATTTATAGAGTAGGCAGATACACACTGTTAAAGATCCAACTTTTATTTATTAAGACCATCATCCCTTGCCAGTAGCTCAGTGGAGATGCAGAGATAATAATATGTATCTTTATTTAATCTATATCTTAAATATAAAAAAATGCAAGCCACTTCCAGTAATTAATACACAAACATTTATTAACGCACATATATAATATTTAAAATTTGAGGAATAACATTTATTATTTTAGATTTTAATATTAACTTTTTATTTAAATTATTATTTTAAAATTTTAAACCATCCTCACAGATGTATTTAATAATATTTTTTTAAGAGTGTCGAGTATGAATAAACTATATAGATTGCATTTGAAAAGAAAATATTCTATCCCTTATTTAACCTTAGGCCAAAAGTTCGCAGTTAAACTAATGTCAATCCACCTGATACATCAATATATTCAATGAAACATGATTATGACAGCACAAATATCATACTGTCAGGAATGTACATCTGAACAGTATGGTTAGAGAAGACATTGATTCTTGTCCAGACAGGGATGCTACATATGTCTGGAAAGAACAATAAAAAAAACTCCATAGGAAGGGACTGCATTTTCCGTCTTACTGTCCCCTCCCATAGGCAAAAAGGGGGAGTGCAGCATATAATGCGATCCTGCACATGGAGGACCTCATATTACATTTACTAATTATACCGATATATCCAATCCATTGACCCAATCCAACTATGAAACAAATAACCCAAGATTAACCCTCCCCTAATTAATTCATATAACATTGTGAATCTATGCAACCATTCACACCCAACTTAAATTTATTCTTTATATAAGTTCACACAGATTTGTTTATAAAAAATTTGTTTTATAATGTTGAGTATAGATCGGCTACATAGATTACATGGTTAAAAACATTTCAAAATAAACATAAATGATCAAAATATAAAGTCATTGATGGAATTGCAGAGCGAAATTTACAAGAAACCCAATAGCATTCATCATAAGAGGCTGCATTGACACCAATAACTTAAAAGACATCCGAATAAATACATTTTAGATACTCAACGTAAGGTATCATTATTTACCAAATGTCTATATATTTTAATCAAATATGAAAACTTAATTAAACGATAATGAATCTATGCAAGCATCTATACCCAACTTAAATTTAATGCATTTAAATAATTTATACAATAAATATTAATAAAAATAAAATAAATGGAAATGATTTTTAACAAACTCAAATGTATAAAAATTAAACATTAATAATTAATTTGAAAACTTAAAAGTCAGATAAAAGTTCACTTTAAAATTGAGGTTAGCTGAATATTAAAAGCTTGTCAAATCTTTAAAGTTCTTAATTACTTTTAGTAAAATTTTTCCGCTTATATCTTACAGTAGAAGAGCTCCCAGTTCCTGGTGTCAATTTCCACAAAGTCTTTATTTGGAGACCGGGCTATCTGAAGGTGGCCTTAGCTGGAACAATCCTGATATTACAGTCATTTCATTTGAAGTAAGTGAGAGAGAGCAACAAGTGTGTCTTATTGCCCTTCTCACAAAATCAAGCTGGAACTGTTCTGAATTTCAATATTTTTCCTTTTATACCGATCGTCCGGATTCACTGATCAATGGTTTTCTGTTCCAATTTTTTGTTATGGTCTGAGACTTCATTGCTGCTTCTATTGGACATCTAATTTATTTTTGTTCTCTTATCTATATTTTATCTGACTTTTTTATATATCCCCAAGGGCTAGCTTGCTTTTCGATAATTAATAAACACATCATTTCCATTTACAAAAATATTTTATCTTTAGATCTTGTACTTTTTTTTATAAAAAAGTATGTTCAAATATTTTTTTTTTAAAAAGAAAAGAATTTTTTAAGTTTTGCATCTGTGCGAATATATATATATGTACATCGAACAATTCTTTAATTTTAGCTTTTAGTTTTTTTATTATTTACGAACTTAAAACCGTTTTTATTCTAATTTTAAATTAATGTAACAGCATATACCATTACAATATATATATATATAAACAGTGAAGTCATGAATTATACTGCATCCATCTACATGTCTTTAATTATCTACTGTTAAAAAAATGTATTTAAACAAAATAAAATCTAAACAAAATAAAAACATTCAAATTCAAAAACTTATTAAACTTTATGATCTCATTTATAGTAGCACCCATTTCCTTTTTTTGATAAACATAATATTCTCAAACCACAAGCATGATTGTTTTAAATCAAGTTTTCTTGGTGATTTAAATAGAATTTCTTGCCATGTTTACAAATTTGTTTTCACTTTTTTTTTTTTAAAGTTATATATACAGAATGTATTAGCATATCTTTGTTAAAATGTATTGTAGTGTAATATATGATAAATCAAAAAAAGTTTTAAAGTATTATATTATTAAATGAGAAAAAAATTGTCCAATTAAAGGAAAATAAAAATTCATTTTCTGAAATTGACCATATGTTTAAAAAAATGAGTCATTAATTAGAGAAATTATAAAAAAAACAGATGCAGATATATGCCTCTATTGCTTATGCTCCTGAAGCAGCTAAAGTTATTACTAAAGTAAGGGATAATTTTTGATTAAAGGGAAAAAATCTTAAATCTATGGTTAAATGATATGAATTGTAAGTACATTCTGGTTGATGATTTTGTGTTACAAATTCTGAAGTCTCTGTGAGAAATTTAGCTGAAAAATTGAATAATCCAATTCCAAGATATTCTTTGGAAATAGGGGATGGTAATGTAGATTCTGAAACTGTTACTTTCTTAAGAATATTAAAATAACAGGGTTGCATCTAAAAGCAGCACTGCATATTGTTATAATTAAAAAAATATTAAAAAAAATGTCTGACAAAGTCTTCAATTGTAATGAAATAGTCAGTGTGAATAATTGAACATACACCAAGTACTGTGAATATATATGTAAATGTGCTTTCTCAATTTATTATTAACATTATTTTTAAAAAATTTTGTTTATATTATACTCTTAATTTATACATGCATACAATACACATAAAGCATCTTAAAATATATATATATATTGAACCGCCCACTTTTTTTACTTTATAATAATATCAATAGAAATATATTGTTATTCTGCCCTCATTAACACACTATCCAATCTCTGAAGGTTTCTGGTCCTCAGGTAGAGTGAGTAATATCATTGGCAGCAAGCTCCCAATAATATAAACACGCAGCTACTAAATTAAAACACTGGCCAACCAAACACTTTATTTATTTTGAAGTAATCCTTTTAGGCACCAGTTAATCATGGAGTAATTAACATGTTTGCTTGACCAGCAATGAATTTAGTATCTGAAATCCCAGCCAACTCATTGAATTGTAGCTGTCTTAAAAAAATCTCCCCCCCCCCTAAAATTCTATTTTTTAATAATAATAAAGATTTACCGTATGATAAAACTTTGATGTCATTCAAAAAAAAAAAAATCCTTATTTAAAAAAAAATATTCCTTACTCTTTTAGTTTTAACTTAATCACTTCTCAATAACAATTAAATCTTTCAATTCCCACTTTATTAGACACATTATCTCATCATAAATGTGTAGGTTCATCTATCAACATAAATATTTCAATGACAATTCAAATCTCACTTTTTTTCTTTAAATAATTGTTTTGTCTTATAATATAACCATGCACATTCTTTTCATTCGAATAAATATTTTAATACATTATAAATAACTAATAAAATTCAGAACATATTGAATTAAAATTCACACATACACACAATTAATAATTCTGTATCAAAGTTGAACAATGAAGCCAATATAATTTATTCTAAAGATAATAGTTTGTAAAGTTAAAAGTTTTTATTTATTTATTTATCACAGCTCAAAGGTCAAGAATTGGAGAATAAGAAAAATGAAACATTACCTAGGATTTGAATCTGGCTTGACATGAGTATGACAAAATGTAGCTTCTGTAGAATGTTGGTTCTAACCGGTTAGTGCTATACTCCACGTAAATCTTTCATTAATTTGTGATGTTATATGACACTTGTAGATCTTGACATAGACACTCCGCTGTTTCTTCAACTTCACCCAAACATGGTTTGTCCTTAGAAACTATCTGCTGATGGTACTGCAGAGAAGGTTTTGGACTGCTGCACAATATAGTGGGTTCAGCAATGCATCATTTTGTCAGAATAGTAACTTATATAGTTTTCTTTTGATTCTTTGATTCTAAATTTTTATTTTGACTAAAATTGATTAATTTTGAATTAAATGATTTTGAATGAATTTATGAATTTTGATTCTATAAAATATTTTGAAATATTCTAAACTGGAATGAAAAAATGGAAATTAAAATAGAATGTTTTAACAATACAAAGTTCACTTCCTTTTATCTGGCGCTTCTTATCTCGTGGATCCATTGTATATTTGACTTCACTCTGATTGGGCTTCTGTTTTGCTTTTTCTTTTTTTTATTCAAAACTTTTTATACACGCACACATTTAATTTTTTTATTATATAACAAAATGAACTCCATCTTTTTTTATTACTTTTATTATGAATTAATTAAAAGTAATATTAAATCATTTTTATTTCACCTTTTTAAAAAAAAAAAAAAAAAAAATCTTACCCTTCTTTTAAAATCGTTTATTTTTTTTCTTTAACAATAAACCCCCCTACACTAATTTTTGGTTTTTAATTTTTTTCATTCAACTTTTAAAACTTTTATTTTACTTTAATTTTTTCCATTTTATTTTTTAAAAATGAAATTTGCTAAATATTTTTACTCTTAAAGAATACTACACATTCGGTCACGATGTATCTCGGTACATTATATATATATAGTATCAGTTACCATTTTGATATAGAGCTACTCTGACCATATAAGTTTTTCACCCACCCACTAACATAGGTATATTAATAGGAAAGAAGAAAAGGAACAATATAACAAAAATATCCAGGGTTAGATTTTTTTAATTTCAAAAATCTCAAACTATTTCTATAGTATAATTTTCACAATACCATTCTCACACAAGATAGAATCTGGTTTCCATCCACTTATAATACTTTGTAGAGAAATGTTATCATAAGCATATGACCAACATGTAAAGAAAGTGTATAATCTCCAAAATGCACATTTCATTCTTAGCCAGCACTCATCTGTTGACCCAGACCACAATCTCTTCCTCATATCTTTATCATTGTTAAGTAAATAATTTGCTATCTATATATACTTAACAATAATAATGATATCTATAAGTGATTGTGATACCGGACAACTGATAGGTGCTGGTTCAGATGGAATGTGCATCTTAGGGTTATAGAACTTTTTCAAATTTTTTTTGGTCATATGTTTATGACTATGTTTTTCCATAAGGTCTTGAAAGTCAATAGAAACCATTCCCTACCCTGTATGAGATTTTGTAAAAATTATACTACAAAATATTATTCATTATTGAATAATCTTTAGTCTAATGAATGACTAATAAAAGTTATTAATATTTATTTTTCATTCTTATTTATAAATAGTAAAAAAGATTTTTTTTTTTTTTGCTATAAGAAAAAGAGTGCATTTCGTTTTGTTTCAGATTAATTTGTAATAATAAATCAAAGTTCTCACATTTATTATATGTAATCTGGTATAATTTTGGTAAAAGAAAAAAAAAGTTGTGAGAGATTTTTTTTTTTTTTTTAAATTTTAGTTTAGAGATAAAGCTTTGGAAGAAGGCTTTAAAAATGTATAACATTGTCATAATCAAGGACTTTTGATTAATTTAACCAACTAAAATTCTATTTAACATTAACTTAGAAAAGTAATTTGATTAGAATGATATTTATAGAAAATACTAAATTTAACATTAATAATCACAAAAAAAATTAGCATTTTGTTTTTCTCATTAAATATATATTTATAATTTTTAAATCTCTTTTTAATGTAGATTTTTTAATGTTAAAGCAAATCCAGTTTGTAATTATTTTTTATGCAATTATGAATATTTAATATTTATTTCAACTTTGGTATGTCGGTTTATTGATTGATTAAATAGTAAAATAATAATAATTATATAATTATTTTATATAGGATGTAAGTGTATCAGGGTTTATAGGTTGAATTCAATCTAATTAAATGAATTTTCTCTGACATGAATATATATATATTCGATAAATATATATGTATATCTTATTTTCTATGTGTTGGATTCATTTGTAAATATCACGTAAGGAATGTAAATGTTGTAAATAAAATTTTGTTTTATTATATTCATATTATTTTAAGTCTACCTGTCCATTTATTTCTCTCATTCAAAACATAGTTAAAACTAGATGTTAAGCACATTTTCTATGATGCATTGCATGTTTATATTTTTGTTAATAGTGGATAAATGGAGGGGATAATATCTAAGAGGCTCGTGAGGGATTTGAACCCAATCTAAAGATAGTACCCAAATTTGCAGTAGGTTTTAAATAAAAAATAGCATCTGTAGTAGCAAGTGATAGACCCTTTCATTACTTACAAATGTTTGATAGAAATGATGCTTAGAAAATATGGCTGGGTACTTAGAGTGACCATAATTAGTTAGGATATTGTTTAAAGATAATATGTTGTTATTCTTAAAAACCAATTAGCTGAGAATTTAAACATTATAAATTCTTATAAAAATTGTGTAAATCTAAAAAAAGAAGAAAAACCATAGATGCTCATTTCATTTGACATCCAATGTGTTAAGCAATTTTAAGGAATATTGGTTTCTACTGACATGCTCTCCTTTCAATTTTTTTAGTTCCATTTCAATATAAATGATTGTTGAAAATTATTCTACACTTACAGTAAAATAAACAATACTTATTGTATTACAATCAAGATTCAACAAAACATGAGTTATTTGTAAACTATATTCATTGTATGCAAGGGGGCTTGAAACAAAATATATTGTAGTTTGTGGTTTCACTGTTCATATATATAGAGCACACGTATATATATATATATATATATATATATATATATATGAGTAGGTGATATATATATATATATATATATATATCACCTACTCAAACATTTAAGTACAGCAGCAAATCAAATTATTAACAATATACATTATCTTTGCTTTTATACTATAATGATTAGCCAATAAATCCCAGATTTTAGAAAGTTAATTTATATATTGTTTTCAGATTAATAATATGCATGTTTAGACAATAATATAGCATATATGTATATATGCAAATTATATATTGATGTGGTACTTCTTGTATTTTATTCCAATGTAACATTAAGCACAGGTTACTGTTAACTGAAAGGAAACCTTTTGATTAATTTTTGAGACTTTAAAGAAAGCAAGAAAGAAAAATTTATTGTCATTTACTTCATACATTATTTATCATTACCACTGTTATCACTACATGATTATTCATTGGATAAATAAACAAGGAAAATGATTTTAAATTTACAAGTGTCACTGCTGCTGATTCGTTGAAATTAAAATTTCTTTTGTCTTGCTTTACAATTGCAAGAAAACCAAAGTAATAATGTATTAACAAATACCACTATTCTTTGACGCTTGAGTTCCTTTTTAAAATGGTGTACCACATGTTAAAATCAGACAAAATTGGGATTTTTAATTAATGCTTTTATTAATAGGTTCATTTATTTATTTTTTTCTGCTCAGTTTACTAGATTGCATGAAGAAGACAAAGGCACAAGCTTGATATCTGGCAGACTTCTTAATAAAATGGATTCAATATTTTTTTATTGTTTATAATTTCAAGGCCTTCATCCTAAAAATAAACATAACATCGGTCATAAATATTCAATTTAAATTTTTTTATTATTTGAATATTATTTAAAAAAAAAAAATTTGATAAATGTATAATTTATTAATATATTTGGATTTGTATTAGCATATCTGTGTAGTATATAAATTATACTTGTATTCAAATATAATGAATGTAGTGATTTATGTACAATGTAATTTTGAGTCTCTGATCCAAGTTTGGGACAGCCTTATTTTATAGACATAATGATTCACAAAAGGTTTAATAATTTATTAGTGTGTTTATAATTGGGTTAGTGTGTTTATACTTGCATATCTGTGTTTATATAATCAAAAAATTAACTCATCAGTTTTTACTTCCTATTTTTTAGAAATTGGTGACAAACCTGACTTTGACAACACAAAAATTCTTGATAATTTGGAGAGATGTGATTTGAGAACCCTGAGAGAGTCAATTGAAATATTAAAGAGACCTACTGGTTTAAATAGGGCTGATGAAGCACAACATATTCCAGCTCATGTTATCTATGTCTTCTAATACTGACTTTAAATTAATGGGTGGTGAAACTAAGGGAAATATACATTTTGATAAATCTCATATTCTGAATACTAAACTATTTCAAGCTGATTCTCATGCTTCATCTCACACTCAGTCATGTTACAGTTTGAGATCGAACAATTTTTTTTTCAAGAGATTACCTTGACAATGGCAGATGCTAGTTCATCAAAACGGTTACTGGATATTTGTAATTGTATAATGGTTTATATATTTGTATAATTATTTTAGTTAGTGTTAACAGTAACTTTCTTTCATATATATATATATATATATATATATATATATATATGAAAGAAAGTTACTGTATATATATATATATATATATATATATATATATCTTTTGAATACTACTTATAATTAGTGTTCTCAATCTATAGAGTAAATAATGTTCTGGACTGCTAATTCAATATAATATCAACAATAATTTATTTACAATAAGAAACAATTGAAGAGTAGTAATTAATTTATTGAGGCACAGATTGCATATGTAAATAGTTTAAACAGGCTTTAACTTGTATTCAATGTGCTTTAAAATTCTTAATAATCAAGCATATTTTGCCAATAGAGGAAACTTTCCAAACCATGCCACAAGATAATGTCTCTTATAAAGATAAGAGTAGCCATATTATCTTTAAATTTAAATGCCCACTTATATAGGCAAATCTGAAGCATCTTTATTTGGAAGAGTCTTTATCTTGTGTCATGGTTTGGAAGGTTCCATCTATTGGCAAAGTATGCTTGATTATTACAAATATTAATACAGATTAAAGCATGTTTAAAGTATTTACATATGCTTTCTGTGTGCTTAATAAATTAATTACTACTCTTCAATAGTATATTGTAACAGACGGGGTTCGAATACAAGAGATAAGGCAATAGTGCTAATTGAGAGTGTTGATATGGATCGATTATATGTGAAAAGATATATATGTAAATAGTCATTCGAACCCTGTTACAAGGAGTGTGAAAGTTATGTGTGTATGCATAGGTAAATATAGTTGTATGTGCAAGTGTACAATATGCGTATGTATTATCGGTGATGGTTACAATCAATTATATATAGAGCTGTATAAATTGTAATTGATTATTCGTATATATTTTATCCGTTAAGTTTTTTTTTAAAGTTTTAATAATATTGTCAGTAACACGTGTTTTTCTTTTGTTAATTAATCTCTTGAACATATGAGGACAGAAATAGAAATGAATCAATTGCTGTAGGCAGTTTAGTCAACAACGGGCGTCGAGAAGTCTGAAAACTGGTCAGGTGGGTATTTTTGAAGAACAATGGAAGAACTGGTCAGTGGCGTACGGATACACAGAGAAAATTTTACAAAGTTAAAAGTGAAAAACAAAAGAACTTTTTGTTGTGCTCGAAAGGAGAGATATAGATAGAAAAAAAAAAGACGCGGCTTGAACTACAGATTGTGTAGACGTGTAATTTTTTCTTAAGAAGTCATTAATATTTTCCCACCCAAAATGTCGGGGTAATTCTATAGTGCGAGTTTCGTTAATTGGCCCAGTGGACACTTGTCGTGGAACTCACCTGAAGCGGACTTATGAACTGCATTATTAAAATAAAGAAATTTTGTTTCATCAAGTGTAATGGTGACGAAAGATCTTTGAAAATTGGACCCTGTCATAAAGCGAGTGAATCACCTACTCCACCTCTGGGATAAGCTATTCGATATACCCTATTGGAACTGTTTGCCATCCGTTATATCTACCAGACCAGTATTCTTGGAGAGTTATAAATGCGGACTTGTCTTTGATCGCGTGAACTAAGGTAAATTGATGTGGCACGAAAATATATGTTCAGTGAATGTGTCTTAATAAAGAAACTAGTGTTACCTCAATATTAATTATTATAATAGGTCTCTTTTAAAATTAAATAAAATAACAACATTAAATAAACAGCTCTGATGTATAATTACACTATTTTGATGCGTGTATGAATTATATATGTGTGTATCAGAATAAATGGGCTGTGCAATTGAATATTGATATGTTTATATGTGTGTATAAATGGGATTTATTGGTAATGGGTATAGCCATAGATAGAATAGATTTTATGATAAGATCCGGGTTAGATTAATGGATTTATAACAAATAAACTATCGTACATAATAATAGACATATAAGACTTAGTTAGGTATTGTTTTAGCTTTGTTCTCTAGTTAGACTATCGTCCCCAAACCCTGAGATTGAGCTGGTTCGGTGCGCTACCATAAATAGATATACATACCAGAACCCTTATTTACATTTTTGATGAGATAATTCTTATCCACGTGTAAGATTGGCGCGTGAGATGGAATCAAACCAGGCTCACAAATATCTTCATTCGAAGCTACGGGTTAAAGCCTACAATGGTGGTTTAAAAGATATCGGTGGTGTTATAATATAGAATTTCCAATATTAAGATCATAATATCGCAATATTTCATGTAAGTTAATTTTTACAGTAAATACTGAACTTAAACAGTGAAGAAAACAACTACTTCATGCTTCCAAACCAAGATGCTTCAGATTTGACTATATAAGTGGACATTTAGGTTAAAGATAAAATGGCCACTCTTATCTTTATAAAAGTCATTATCTTGTGTTGTGGTTTGGAAGGTTCCCTCTATCGGAAAAATATGCTTGATTATTACGAATTTTAAAGCGCATTGAATACAGGTTAAAGCCTGTTTAAAGTATTTAAATAAGAAACAATAGATAATTAACAGAGTAGTGATATAATAAAGAAACATTGTTTCTAATTGAAATAATTGTGTAAGTCTTTGGGCCTATAATGATGTTATGACAGCGGTCTGATTTTCTCTAACCAGGAGAAAATATTTATATCTACAATTCAGTGTTCGTTAAATGAATATAAAATAATAAGAATTCTTTATTGTATTACGATTTATTATTTCAATGCAAGAAAGTCTAAATATAGTGATCATGTGATGTTTAGTGGTTTAAAATCTAAATATGTTATTTATACAATACCTAATTGATAGTTACTTACAATTCAGAATAATTATTATTCCCCCCTAGCTGTGTTTATGTTCATTTAGTTATCTCAAAAACACATATAAATATTTAAAAAAAATTCAAGTAAATATAATAAGATTCCAAGGTAGTATTTAGCTTTGTGCATTGAGTAAGATTATTTGATATTTGTAATCCAGTTATGATTTAATTTTTACACTTCATGAGAATTATCCAACATCCACAAAACAATAATGATCTGAAGGTATTAGAATAAACTTATTCCCATTAGAATATGATGCAATTTTATATCCAGAATATTTGGCAATAATAATCCACAAATATAATTATCACAGAAGATACATTAGTAACAGTTAAATTTTAATTTTCAAAAGATTCATTCGATCTTGCTATCATAATTTCTTGGGAGTAACCTAATTATATCCTTAACGATATGTCCTTATCCTTGGAAATAAGACTACACATGCAAGAACAATATAGACTTCCGGTAGGTTTGGTTGACTTACATAAAGCAAGCAGATAATCCAATAGTTGGCTTCAAAATATATTAACAAGAATGAATAAAATCAAGAGGTTGATGATCCTTCATAAATAATCAACCCATCTTTATATATTAGAATTGTTCCTTTATTTCCTTAATATTGTCTTTGGTTTATTTCTGACTATTCACATTGTCATAGGTAAACCCACACACACATATATATATATCTAATGATAAAAGAGAATATTTAAAGATTTCCACTGACATTAAAAATAGATTTTCTTGAACCTGGTGTTGATAAGATATTGATCAGTATTAAACCATTGAGGTAGATTTCGTTTGTCTGACAAGTAGGCATTAAATTTCTTTGAATAGACATGCAGTAAGATTCTTTTATATCAATTTTCATAAAAGCATACATAATTATGTACATATAAAAGTAATATTTATTAGGATTATAACTTTTTATTTTTCTAAAAAAAATATTTTAAGAAGAGAACACAAATACTGGGTTTTTTCTTGATGACAGGGAGTTCATATAACTTATTCAGATAATGTAATATCTATCCCCATTGTTATTTGATATCCTGATGATAATGTTTTGAAAATTTACTGAGCTATTATTACTATATCAGATTTTTAAAATATTAATTGTACATTTCAAAATATAGCCATAAGCATTCGTATAATCATATTCGTGCATGCAATATGTAATTTGCTACTTATTTATTGATGTACTTATCAAAATATGTGTTTATATAAATGTGTGATTTTATATCGGTAAAATATTTCTTTTAAATTTTAAATAGTTTTTCACTTTTAAAAAAAAATTGATATTGTATAATTTTAAAGTTAAAAGAAATAGATCATTCTCAAATGTTGACAGTAAGTCTTTTAAATAAAATAATAGAACATCAGCTCTAAATCTATTCACTAATAATGAATAGATATAAAGAGTCAGGAGCCTTTCACTGATGATCCCAATGACTAACAATTTCAGCATAAAATAATGAATTAATATTTAGAACAAATAATTTTTTTTATAACTATATATATATATGATTATATTTGGTTGGGACTTTCCACATAGTACAGTATGTAGATAGATATTAAATCATTACAATCATTGCTAAAATACTTAAGAAGCAATATCTGTATTTACAAATCAAAATCCAAATTAAGCAAATATTCATTTATTCATATATATATAATAGAAATTCATATAACCCTACAATACTATGCAAAACAACATAATTTTACTAAAACTCTTACCCAGCCATGGTTTTATCCATTAAGCTTATGTGCGCTGATTATTTTATTGGCCAAACGAGGTAAAAGTCTAAACTTTTAATTGGTCAATTCACAAACTCAATGGTCAAACAGTTAAAATATATTCACCTTTTAATATTATATTCACTTTAGTTTCATTTGTAAAAAGTATATTAATAATTTGTCAGGTTATGAAAGTGAACGAAAGTTTTTTCAAGAATAAATTTTTATTTATAATTATAAAAATATTCGATAGTGGCAAATCTAAAATGAACATCAGTAACCAATTAAAAGTGTTGCTGATGTCAGTGATTTCTTTCTCAGTTTTATGTTCCCAAAAAGTAAATAATTTTTATTAAAATCTTATATATTTTTTTATAATAATTTTATTTTTAACATATTTTATCAAAATAATTTATAACATGTCAAAAAATACTTTTAAAATGGTCTAAAACATTCATTTATCATTTTTGAAATGAAACAAAAAAAATCGAGTTATTGACAACTATTTTCTTTGTTGTCAAAATTTAATAGTCAATCAGATTAAAGAAAAGACAGCCTTTTTCCTTTGTTAGACCTTCAATGTAAGTTTTATTGATTTTTTACTTGTAAAATAATTCAAGAGAGGGCAGCATCTTATGGAACTTTTTATATCCTTTTAAATGACGGTAAATTCTTTATCGTAGCATTAAAAATGACGCGATTCAAACGATTTGAAGCAGCTTCGAGTCATCTTGTAAAACTCCATTGAAAGATTAACAATAGACCTTTTATAAAATTTAACCAAACATTTAATATATACATACAAAACAAAATAATTTGCCCATAATTCACTTCAACAATCAACATCCTTTTTCACCTAGGATGTCTTCACAAGATTAATGACCTCAGATTTAAAACATTTTATCATCAATATATATATATAATAAAAAATAGAAATGAGGAGATTATATACATGTAAAGAGAGCTAAGCTTCTAAGCTTTAACCATTAATGTTTCAGAAGAAATTATCAATTACTATTAAATGACAATTCCTGAGGCTAAACAAGTTTTCTCATTAACCAATAATAGCATTTTTGTTGTCAGTTAGTAGTAATTGATAATTTCTTGGAACCATTAAAGGATAAAGGTTATCTCTATTTCCATGACTACAATAAATCAACAACTCTATCTATATTTATAAATACAAATTATGCAACTATTCATATATATATATATATATATATATATATATATATATTTATAATGAATAATAGAAATGAGATAATATCCATGTAAGTAGAGATAACTTTTAGCCTTTGATGTTTCCAAAAAATTATCAATTACTACAAACTGACAAACCCTGAGGCTAAACAAGTTTTTTTTCAATAACCTACAATAGTTCTTTTTTGTCAGTTAGTAATAATTGATAGATTTTTTAGAACCATCAAAGATTAAATGTACACAAAAATTATCCTCTCATTTCTATTCTTTAATATAATAAAAATCCATGAAATTATTTAATTCAATATATATATATATATTGAACCAGGTGGGAGTTTGTTCGCTCTGATTATCTAAATTCAAAAAAATGAAAATCTTGTTCTACTCCAGCTGCACTTTCACTATTGAAGCAAATTTGCTTTTCAAGTGTAAAAGTGAAATACAGAATGTGGATAAGACCAATGGCATTTATAACCAGATTAAAGCTATACAAAGTATAATCTGCAATCACATTTCCAGGCTCTAGAACTTTTCAGCTGCTAAATTTAAACACTGCCATTCAAACATTTTTATTTGTTTCAAAGTAAAACTTCAGGTGCCAGCTAATCATAAGTTATAATTAGCAAGCTTAGATAATAGATATACAATTTAGTGCTTGTCAATCCCTAGCTAACTATTTTATTTAAGTATAAAGGAGACAAGCTATAATGTATTGCTTAATGCTTACTTTTTACTATAGATTATCTATTAATGGCATAATTCTCAAAGAGAACTATCCAAACAATAATTAGCAAACACATTATTTATTTAAAACACTTCCAATCAAAAGACATGGTAATAAAATATTATAATAAAAATAACATTATAAGCTTATTTAAACACACTTCTGTTTAAAATATATGTTAATAAAGAATGCTATAACTAAAACATTTAAATTTAAATACACTCACACACATTGAAATTTAAAAAAAATCATTACTCAGTGGAAAGCTTTGCACATATTGAATACATTATGGAAAAAAATGCACACACATATTAGTGTTTATTCTATATAATGACTTATAGAAGACACTTAAGGATTGCTATGGTGATCAAAGTTCAACAAAGTCTTTTTATTTGAACATAGATCAGTTTATAAATGGGAGTAAGGAAGTTCATAGATATCTAGGATTTTTTCACTTTACACTCTGAGAAATATGATCCCTCACCTTTTCTTGCTGTATTGGTCACCAATTGGTTGTGTTTTTGGTCTTTCACTAATAGTTTGTCTCCTGGCTCACTTTCTACATTCAGTGACATAGATATTGCTTGACTGTTCAGATCATTATGTGGGCATGACTTATAGATGGAGGACTTGTGGTGTTTTGGAGAACTGGGACTGAAGATTTGCTGCATACTCTGGTGGCTGTCTAGCACTGCATGATATTAGATTGTTCTTCAGTAAATGTGAAGGCATGTACTCACAAGCTGGGAATGCTAGTAGCTGTCCCAATCTTCTATTTTCTGGAAACTCTTCCATGCTAGCAATATAAATATTCTGGTACTATAGGGTTATAATAGTTTTAATCTTCATGATTAATATGCATGAATAATAAAGAATAATGAAGAATAATAATGAATGGATTTTTCAGTCCTTTTATACAACTTCCCTTTATTGTTTCTCTACTTATCACTCTGATCTAATTTAATTAAGCTACAAGTTTTATTAATTACATTTCCATTGTGTTTTAATCTGCATTTTTCTGTAGATTAATCTATTCTTTGGATAAGATACCATCTTCAATCATTTTTGGTTATTTTCATTTTCTACAATTCATAGTTATTATTCCCTTTCTTTTGTTTATCGGCTGAGCAATCTTTAAGTGGATTTAAGTATATACACATTTCTTTAATATTTTACTTTTCATTTTACACACACATTTTTTTCTTTAAGTTTATGAAAAAAGAAAACGATAGTTTTAACTTTTTACTTACTTATTTTTTCACCCCTCCTTTTTCTATTTGCTCTTAAACTATTAAAACTCTTATATTTTCCCTTTTTTAAAAAAATGGTAAGAAAATGCAACACTGTCTTTTGGCAATTTGCATTTTTCTTTAAGAAAAAAAAACACTTTAGAACTAATATTTCATTTATTAAAACTTTACTTATTTCTTTTGTGAAATTCAACCTGACCATTTACTAATAAATGATTCAGCAATATTTCTATTTTTTTTTAATGTTGTTTTAAAAATCTTAAACCAACCATATTTTTTCTTAAAAATTTATAAAATATGTAGTGTTATTTACTAGTAGTACAATATATAATTACTGATGTGCATATTATTAAATAAAGTGATCAAAAGCTTATCACAATAGTCATTATCTTTTTGTCTTAATTCAAATTATTTTATAACCTTTTATTTTTTAATTAAAATATTTATTCTCAGTTTTAATTTAGGTATTATTTTTTATGTGATATATACTTATAAAGCTAAGTTTTTAAAGTTGTGGTTACTTATAGTTTGCATGTTGTAATTTACTACAAATCCAGTATATAACACTCAATAGGTTGTTTAATAAATTTCATTGATTATATTTGGTAATAGTTTTAACAAGGCTGTAAACCTTAGCAATGAGTGTCTGAAAAAAATCGTCACTAGGGACCTCTGTAGGTCTTTAAAACACATGCTTTTAAAGACCTACAGAGGTCCCTAGTGAAAATTTTTTTCAGACGCTCATTGCTAAGGTTTACAGCCTTGTTAAAACTATTACTGAAATAATAGTGAGCGTTTAATAAAATTTATAATTACAACATTGATTATATTTCTAATTCTCATTTTTCAAATTATTTGCAATCATAAACAGAGTATAATCCTTTAATTTAATTTCAGTAATAATACCCATCTAAAATGTCAACTCCGGAAATTTTTTTTCCCCAATCTTATCTTTGAATTTATTTGTTTGAGAATTAAAACTGTAATTGGAAAGTAGAAAATTATGAATATTTTTAATATTATATTAAATGATTATAAATTTGAAGGGCATTTTATATTTTTATAAAGAGTGCAATGTATATCTTTTTGTTAATTCATTTAATTTATAAAAAAGTTTACTTTGAATGTGTTGCATATGTTTGGCTTGATCTTGGAAGTTAATCTTGAATCAATAGAAGTGTCAGATATTTAAAGGATTATCATATTTTTAAAATCAAATATTTATATTTCAGAAACTTCAAATTGTTGAGTGACTATTGTTTCCCCAAAAATAATACCAGGTCTTATATTAATATTTACTGCAAAAGACACTGTAAGGCTTATTTTCAGTGGGAGCTCTTATTTTTTCATGTACAAAAGTCTATATTATATACAAAAGTGTATTTATTCAAATGCTTCTTTTTAACACAGAACACTATAAAATTCTTATCTTGTGACCCCCCCCCCACAATTTTTTCTTATCTTCACCAGGATAGATTTATTTTTGCACTCATCTTATCTAGTGATCAGAATAGTATTCTGTTTAAATTTACTATTAAATCAAGTGATAAGTGAAGACTTGCAAGACAAAAGTGGTAACGAAATTGATTACAGTTAAGAATGGTTTGTCCCCATAAAAGCAACAAAAAATGCAAGCACAAAATTCATAGTTTCTGTATTTCACACATGCTCATTGAATACATCCATTATAACATATTGTATGCTGAGTTATAATGAATCATACATGGAATCAAATTCATCTATCCATTAGCAAGTATGCACATTGTAAACATCTTTAAAATTACTTGTAATAGCCCTTCTTGGGTATTCTGTTTAAAAACAAATCTTTAAGAGAAAGATTGATGATTTAACTTTAGCTAAACTTTGATTATTAAAATCACTTCCTGTATTTTAATAAAATGTTTTAGGATGAAAAAAAATGTTTAAAAAATCAAATTATTTTTTTCTTTTATCTTGAATATTTAAAAGCTACAATGAGCATTATAAATTCAAGTATTAAATATAAATATGTACCTAAAATATATAAATGAAATTTTATAGTGTCCAATATACTGACATGGTAGATATTGTTTTTCTATACAGGTAGAATTATGTTTGTTGCAAATTGTTAACAGGAAAATGCAAAAGAACCATATAATTTATATTATCACTTATTTAAAGCATTTATACATTCATCACTTTATAATTCAATACATCCATTGAATTTCTATGTGGCTAATGAAATTATGCTAGAGTTTATTTTCATGATAGATTTTATTTCCGGGGAACATGGTATTTCTTTTAAATATTCCCTGCAAAATAGAAATGACATGACTGTTGAATGTATGACAATTCTGAAATAAAAATTATGTAAAAGTTTCTTTCATTTAACAAGCAATAATAGATATTGGGTTTAATGCTCATTTCTAAATGAGGTAGTACATTTAATTAGTGAAGAACTTACTAATTTCACACTCTCAAATCAAAATGCTTTAGATTTACCTATATAATTAGAAAGGAGGTTGAAGATAAGATGACCGCTCTTATCTTTATAAAGTCAAAATCTTCTGTTAAGATTTGTAGAGGTCATTATTCTGGTAAAATTAAAAACCCAAGGCAAACAGTATTAAGGTTAAAGCCTTATATGTATTTATAACTCCTTAATATAACATATTTATCAAGATAAAGTATTTTAAATGCTATCAAGAGTCAGGAGTGTATGTCTTTTGATACACACTCTCTTCTTTTATAGTCTACATTCCTTTTTAGTTTTTTTTTTTTCAATGAGATTTAAGAAAAAAATATTTAATAGAAAAGTATTAAATGTAAATTAAATCATTAAATAACTTAATATTCAGTAATTCATTAAAAAATATCCAATTAAAAAAAAATTAAAAGGAAAGGATGCAAATAATATCAGATATTGTTTAAATATTCTCAGTTATTTTTGTTTAAATATTAAACACATCTATTTTTGATAGCGTACAAAATGTAATAAATACTTCAATTTGTGTGATACCAGAAGTTTAAGAAATAGAAGAGCTGAAGTCTGTCTAATGGAAAGTACATTTATATTAAAGCACCAAAAATTACTTCTATTACTGCTCAATATTAACATACTTTTTTTATTTGTGATTATTTCATTTTGATAATGTATCTTTATCAACGAATTATAATTATTATTTTGTATCAGTACCTATTAAAATGAGATATGTAGAAGAAAAAAGAACATGAAATCAAAATTATTTAACATAATGTATAAAAGCTTTAATGATGGCATAAAAACATAAATGTGAAATAGTAAAAAAACCCGATATGATCATAATAAACGTTTTCAACTTCAAAACATCATAGGTGTTGTGAAAAAGGCTTTTCCAGCAGTAAGAAAAGAAAAGAAAAACTTGTCATACTTACTAAACAGTAGTATCACATCATGAAGTATTTGAAATAATTTTATAAAAGAATATACACTAGTAAGGTCAGAAAAACCACTAAACATCACTTGATCACCATCTCGTACTAACACATAATTGTTATAAACAAAGGCAAAACTCTCCATACAGTAGCGCCATCCTGTGCTAAACAGAGTAATCAATAGATGCCAGAAGGCTTGTGCATAAAATCCCTATCTAATGCCTACTCATCCAATATCCCAGACTTGTTTAGTGGTTTAATGCACAAACCTTCTGGCATCTATTGATTACTCTGGTTAGCACAGGGTGGCACTACTGTATGGAGAGTTTTGCCTTTGTTTAAGGTCAGAAAAACAAAAACTTCATATCTATGCCAACATCAATTACAAATATACATGATCTAATGAGATCAGAAATATTATTAATTCATGGATGAACAATGATAAAATATTTTGCAAATTTTGTCAAAAAAGCAAGTCTAGAAAAAAAAGGTTATCAATCTTTTATTGATTAAATAAGATATTTTTATTGAGAATATTATCTATTTTCTGGAAAAGAACATTGGACTGAAGTCATCTAAAAATATTTCATTATAAGTTATCATTTCCAAAACTTATTATTTTTTATAGAAAGAAGCAAGGAAAATGATGTGTAATTTCACATTGAGTTTTTATATTCCAAATAGCATTTGACTCAACATTTTAATAACGATTGAGACTGACATAACTAAGATCTAGAATATTCTTAAATTCTGCTGAATATTGATCAAAAGCAATATTGCGATTATTAAATACTAAGATATTAAACATGTTAATAAATTTAACTCTCTACGAACTCTTTAAATAAGTTTTACACAATATATTTTGTAAACTAGAATGAGAGCAAAATAAATGGCAAAAGTTTTAAACTCTTAAAAAACGATGCAGTCACTTCAAGAAGGAAATTATAATATAGTTTTAAATGTAAATACACAAAAAATTAATGTTCCATAAATGCTCATAAAATAATAGGAAGATTGGCAATAATTAATTAAAAATTATAAATATTCTTATTGATTATTAACATTCACGAAAATATAATGGATGAAATTAATCCTAGAATTAAACTGCATCTAGTAATTTTAATACAAATATCTTGAAGCTAAAATAAAATAGACCTAAATATTAAAAAAGAAGAGTAATAAATTATACCATTAGATACCGAAGAAACTCAGTATTGGGCACTTAATAATGTAATACACAAACCATACACCAATGTATTATCAACAAACGGATGACTGATAAAAAGTATTTAAAATAAAATACATAGTCATAACAAAGCGATATTCATTGATAACATTAAAAGAGTTGAGGAGCACAAAAGAAATAATTTTTGACAAATTTTTAAAAGTGGTGATAATCTATAGTAACAGAATATTAAAAAGTTTGGGAAAAATAGAGAGTCTACATATGAATTAGAATATGTTCTTTTTATATGAGAAAAAAAAAGTTATAGATCAGAATTGTTGAATAATTGTGAGAGACCTTCATTCTACAATAGATTGGCAATGGTAAAAAATGATGTCGATCTGATTGGAGACATTGTACTAAAGAATAATTATGTGAATGCCTATTGAAACTAAATTAATTAAACATGAATTTATTAAAAATTGATACAATAATGGCGCGCGAGAGAAATACACATTGTCTTATGTTTTTTTAAATATTTAGCTGATTGATTTTCAGCAAAGTATATTTTTAATTTCTGTTGTTTAAAAAAGTTAAAAATTGAACAATACTTATAATCAATTTCATGCTTTATTTTAAAACTGCAAAACGCTTTATTCAGAGTAGATAACATGACCAATTCAAAAGTTTCTTTTCATTAATATCCTATAAACGAGTTCAGAATTAAGGTAAAAATGATGTACATATTTAGAACACTTTTTGAAAATAATTTAGTAGTGAGTTTGTAAAAGTACATAATTCTCAAAAGAGATCTTAACCTACCTGTTGAGATGTATCGAATTCCTAAAAGATGGGCATAATGATCCCTAATAAAAACTCACTAGAGAAATTTATTTTTTAACGAAAATGTAAACAATTATGAACAGATATTTTTTTTCTCTAATATTGATTCACTTTCGAATTTATAAACTGATTAATTGATAAACAAAGTTAAAAATGTTAAAATGTATATTATTCTTGTAGAGCACGTATGTATAGTATAGTCTTTTTATTCTTCTTTGAAACAGTTTTAGAATTATAAGGAACATTGGATAAGTCTGACATTTGTACAAAGAAAAACCGATTATCTTGTTGGATTATATTATGATCTTTCAATGTTTTTTTTTTTTTTTTTTAGAATGTTGCTAATTAGTTAACAATTACTTTGCAAATTTTTCTCATATGTCATAGCATCGGCCGGGACGCGAACCCACAACCGTCTGCAACCAACTACTTGCTTGCATGGCGGCTGCGATACCTCTCGGCTAACAACGCAAGACAACTTTGCAAATTTTATTTATGTTCTTTGGAAAACTATCATACGCCATTTTATTAAGAGTTTTAGATGCTATTGGATTGCGTTTGTTAAAAGTTTCAGTTTTGACAATAAAAGAAAGTTTAGATAAAAAAAAATATTTTCTTCACTCACAGAACAAAAAAACAACAACTATTGATTAAAGTACAGCAATGACGGGGGGGGGGGGGAGTGAATAATACATTTTAAAATTTAAATGGAGTGAAGATAATGCATATCAAGTTTTCAGTCCAATTGGCAAATACAGTAATTTGACAATAACATACTATAGCCAAGTGATAATTGTCACGCCCTGCTATACGTCATAATTTTTTTCTGCAAATCCTTCAGCATTAAAAGTTTCTTCACTTTCTTGTAGCACTGTTTTAAAATGAAACAAAATATTACAGTTATCATGTATATAATTAATATTTTAAATACTAGCATATTTTTTTATATACCTGGAGTCTAGATGTAATAATTAAAAACTGTTGAAAATTCTTTGGTCACACGAATCAATGACATTTTATTGCTGATGAGGGTAGATTATTATTAATATATATATGTTAGAATTATAAACATTTTTTAAATCAGTTGATTTTTTTGCATTATCCGTTTACTTCAATTTTTTTTTAAAAAAATTTTTTTTTACTGAAGTTTTAGCATTTATTTATTAATACCATTTTTAAATCTAGCATTTTATTTAAAATATTGTAAAATACAGTATTGATGTGATGTGATGCACTGGGAATTCTCCTTATACGGAGTCAGGAATTTCTCAACAACTATATGCAGAGAAACATGTTACCCACTTTACCTTCCCTTTCCATTCCCCACCCTAAGTTTCCCATATCCTGCTCCATCCCATTTCCACATCTTTGTCAACTCCATGGCCTTCATATCTAAAACCCCCTTATCTGTTCCCAAACCCAGTATAAAAACCAATAACCCATTTTCTGTATAATCACTTTGTTTATATTTAGTTTTTCATAACTTCATTATTTGTACCCTTTCTGCTTCCAAGCTTTTATATTGAATCAACAGATGCCTAATATTTTCTATGCCTTCCTTACACAACTTGCAGACTAAATCACCCATATTTTTGCATTTACATATATATTCTTGTTGCTAAAGATCCCGTTTGAGCCTTAAATAGTAAACTACTTTCCTTGCTATTATCATAAATTTAACTCGCACCCAATGCTCCGTTTACTTCTATATATATTTAAACTCTTTTTACTCTCCACATTATTGCCTTATAGTGACCTCTATTAGTAAAAATAAAAAGCTTAAAAATCTGAAAGATATTTCAAAAATACAAACCCATTTTGTTTTAATGATATAATAATACAAACCCATTTTTGTAGTAAAATTTATATATATTTTATGTAAAATAAGATTAAATATATCTTACAAATTATTGTACAAGAATAATCTATTATTACAATATGTTATAAAATTAAATTTCTTTAAAATCTCCGTTGTAAATACACCGGTATATTCTAGATTCTTTTTTTCCTCAAGTATCTTGAAATACGAAAAAAATAATAATAATGATGGTAGACATACTTATTCCATTTAAAAACTGAAGGAAAAAAAAACACAAGTTATTATTTGTACAATTATTGTTTTTCTTTTTCTTTTTAATGTTTATAAAATTCAGTGACGTTGAACTTGATCAAATAATTAAGTCATACGGCTCCTTGATGATATTTAACCCTAAAAAAGAAAAAGAAAAAGAAAGAAAGATCAGTAATACAAGAGAAAAATTAAAAACAAGTATTTTTAATCTGAGCGGTAATTAATATAAAATAAAATATGAAATCAAATGTAAATTTCTTAAAACTAAAAACTTAACTACCTATCTTTATTTATACATTATTTTTGAATAAGTTCATTTTGGAAGAAATTACAAAAATGTTGAGTGATTGGGCAGAGATTTTTTTAAAAGCGCAGAATGGTTATAATCAAACATGTGCTAATTAGTATATGATATGAAAACTAAAAAAAAAAACACAAACAAGGCAGAAAATGGGCATATAATTTTATTTTTTTCAGTGATATGTTAAAATTAATAACACAATTAATAATGCATTAGCTTATTTTAACTTAATCATTGAACTGTTAAATTATTGGGGTATAAATGATACAATGGTTCGATTCCCACATTCATAACTTTAATTATCAATTGCTTTGGCCAAGGAGTAACTTGCAAGCATATTTAGTACACGAAAATTAGAAATGTTACATGGAATTTTATTATAATCTGATTTTTTTAGATTTTATATTAAATCCTAGTCAAGATTACTTTACAGAAAAAAAAAATCTATTGTCATTCTTCAGGAAATATAAAGCTTTACCAATAACAAAAACAATAAAAATTTAAGAGAAGGTAAAAGGTGAACTCAAATCACGATGTTTTCTCACAGTTAATGAAGAGTGTATCGTATTACATATATTTCGGTTTTGTCAGTCATTAAATTGATATTCACCTTAACAATCTAGACTAATTATTGTCGTTTATGCTGAAGCTAAATAATCATATACTGAGTAATATTGCATGGCAATCTAGGTTGGCTATGGACTGCTTATTTAAAAGTAAAAAGTGTAAATTTATTTGCAATATTAATAAAATGAACAAAAAAACTTAAAATTCAAGTTGCTAGAATCAAATCTTAGATCATGGCATAGAAGAGGCATATGCTAAACATTGCACTGATATTATACATTTATAGTTTTTACATCATGTAAAATTGTTAATTCGCTAATTTTGGTAACTTCATAATAGACTTCAATCAGTTTCAGTTTACTATTAATTTTTCATTTGATATACTTAGTAGAGTCTAATATATGATCAGCAATTAACATATGATTATTTAGTTGCTATAACTGTCAGTACTATATTCATTGATGGAGTTGAAACTTTAGAATAAGTTTTCATTTAAGCTGAGAAAATGCAAAGAATTTCAATTGTAAGATTGCATAATCAATGATTATAATATGGTATTTGATTTAAATCACTACTCCAGACATTTTTTTTTTGGCTTCATTAATGAAACCTGGGATTCAAAGCTAGAAAAATCAAATTATGCATCTTACTACCAACTTTAATTCAAATTAATTATTCAAGCAAAAAAACTGAAATTCATTACAGCAAAAGATTTCAAACCCAAATCTAACACTTTAAAAAGTTACATAGATTTGACTTTCAATCAATAATTATATATTCTATAATTGCCAATTTTTTATTATCTATAGACATTTTTCCCCTGGTTAGTATTGCTAATACTAATAAGTCCTCTTAATTCTTTACTTTATACAGTATTTGATAAAATAGTAGTATCTATCCACTAGAGAAACAATAATTGTGGGGGATTTTATGCACAAGACTTCCAGCTTCCATTGATTATTCTAGCTTGCACTGAGTGGCAATACTGTATGGAGAGTTTTGCCTGTTTTATTAATCATATCAATAATAAGAGTAAATAAATGTTAAATCTTTGATATATTGCAGAATTTTGTATACTGAATTAAATATTTATATGGATTGTTATTATAGTAATGAGTAGAAACAGCAAAAATGAAGTGTATCTCTATTTAATGGATATTATCTCTTCATTTCTATTCATCATACATAGTTCTTTTTGTGTTTTAAATTATTAAATTAACAATAAATATTGTTAAAGGGCAATGTATTTCACAGGAAGCTGAGTAATATAAAGTAAGATTTTGGATTTGTTCTTGATAATATTGGTTGTTTAATTTTTTTATTATTTTCAAATAAACTGAAAATAAAAGATATGATGATATTCTTTAATTGAAGATTTTTTCCCAATGACATGGAATTTGACAGAAGATTTGATTAAACATTTTCAAATATTAAATTTGAGACAAAAGGGTTTCTAATAAATATTATGAAGTCTTATAGAAACAAATATTATGTTACTTTAGAGATTATTAATAGTAATTTTGTAATTGGTATGTCTAATTAATTAGATTGTTTGAAATGGACAAATTTTAAAAGTGTATCACTGCATGCTTAGATAATTACAGAATATTCAATTAAGTTTTATTACTTTTTTTTTTACTTTTTTACAAATAATTACAAAATAAATAGCGTTTTCTTTTATTTTTGTATAAAATAATGAACAATAAAAACATACTCAAATATTGCTTGACTTTATTCTAGGGATTTTTATTTTTTTAATTCTTTAAGTGATGTAGTATTGAGATTGAAAATTAATTATTTACATTAGAAGTGGCACTTACTAAATTCAAAAAATTTTGCTTTTTGTCATTTAAACTAAGATAGTAATTATTTTTATATCTATAATATCAAAGCTTTGAGAAAAATTTCAACTCCAAAAATTATAACGGATTTTTTTTTTTTTGTGCATTAGAATTGACTATAGTACTTGAAACTTGGAATTAACAAGGGCAGTAGTTGCTCATTTTCAGAACAGAATCTTACTATTAAGTAATATCTATAACATTTCTTTTTCTTGAAACAGTATTTTCTATTGTATTTTATTGAAATTGTTTATGTTAATTGCAAATTGGTTTCAAAATCTTTTTATATAATTATAATCAATTCAAATGCTAAATTTTGCAAGCTAATACTTTTCATAATTAGCAAACATAACAATAAATTTGTTCAATAATTATGACAATAATTAAATTAATATACATAATATTTTTGAATATAAAAGTCTCCAAGTAATGTCTAATTTTATAAAGTCACAGAATATCATCATCTAAATGCTAAACAGAATAAAAAAATAAAATTCATTTTCAATTGCTTGCTAATTAGATGATGATATTAGGTTCAACTTAATTTAATATTCATGATACTCGAGAAGTTGAGCATTCCAAAATATTACATATTAAATTATTGCTGTTTGTTGATGATGATGATGATAATAATAATAATAATCATCATCATCATAATAATAATAATAATAATAATAATAATAATAATAAATGATAAAAAAATTGTTGCCCAAGAGATGTACACAGCCACTTGATTCATAATGTAACAATGCTCAAAATTATAGCATGAAAAGAGACTAATAAAAAAAAACACTAATTGGATTTCTATGTAGAAAAATGTAAACTCAAATTGTTGTACCCCCTGCCCCCAATTATAATTTTTAATTTGTTTATGTTAACTTCAATTCATCTGTATATGGTAAAATAGTTATTAATGTAATTTTTGTCTTGTTATATGCTATAAAGTCCTTTTGAAAGATAATAATAATAACAAAATTTAACAATAACAATAATGATGATAATAATAATAAATAAATAATAATAATGAATTCATTTATTTACAAATTATTAAACTTTGTAGATTTGAGGAACATCTGAGGCTGTTCATATGTCAAATTGTAATCCAGTATTGAAATGAGTCAGGGTACAATTTGATTGGTTTCTTAGATAATATTTGTATTACAGTTTTATAATAAATTGTTTCAACAGAATGATAAGAAATATAGATTTTATTTTTTATTTTTGTACATAGATGTAAAAAATTATCAAGATATAAAAAAGTTCTATAATACAAAGACCAATTTCCAGAAGTCATATTGCACAAACTACTGGTGCTTATTTATATTTTAATTATAAAGCAGAAAATATTTAAAAATTAATTTTTTAATGTTATTTTCATTCATTAGAAAGTTGCTTCTAGTTAGTAAATATAAAATGTATTTACTTTTATAATGATATCACATTTTAAAAAAAAATTTAAATATGAAATCAGAGGAAAGAAGAAAAAATGTACATTATTTTAGTTACTATACAGAAAAAGAATCAGAATTAAACCCAATTCTTTTTTTATATTGCACTTCAAGTATACAATAATCAATAATATGTTTAAAAATACATATATACAAGCAATAAAGATTACAAATTAGAAAATTATCATAGAAAAACCTTTTCCAGCCAATTATGTTTTTTGCCCTTTTCAATATGTCTCCAGAATAGCACAATTTAAAGTACATAGTGACATCTATATCAATACAATCATTAAGTTGAATAATAAGTGGTTAATGGATAAAGAATGCATAGTTAATTAATTAATATATGTAGATATATATCCATTCAATATATATAACAGGGTAATTTTGTAGTAGGATTGAAAAAAATATCACATAATAGATCATGCCGAATATTCATTTGTTTATCTGTCTTCTGTCATGTATTGATATAGATGTCACTATGTACTTTAAATCATGGTATTCTGGAGACATATTGAAAAGGACAAAACATAATTTGCTGAAAAAGGCTTTTCTATGATAATTTTATAATTTGTAATCTTTGTTGCTTGTATATATGTATTTTTAAACATATTATTGACTATTATTTTTGTTAACATAAAATATGTTTTTTTTATTTTTTAAAATAAATTTGTTGTTTTTAATATATATTTTTTACTATTATTAAATAAATACTAATTAATTCGGCTTTATCAATATTATTTAAAGTCTATTGTAAAATAGTTACATAAATGTCAATGTTTAATAAATGTCTAGTCATATGGTCTCCATGGTTTAATATTGCTTCTATAAGCATTTTTTAAAATAAAAAATTTCTCCTGGTTATCAGTAGAAAATAATATTACAATATATTTAATTAAATTTAAAGTAAATAGCATTGTTGAGTTCATCTTTCCAAAACATATATTGTTATATAACATTTTCAATTATTATCATTTCACTGTAGTATGAAAGTCTCAAAATTGAAACCAGTTTCTATATTTATAGCTTTTCTACTTCATTATAAAACTTAAAAAAAAATCTCCTTAAAACTTATTAAAGCTTCAGTTTTCTATGTCACTTTTTTTATCAAATGTCCAGCCCAATTACATTTGATTGTTTTAATTCTTTGAAAGATGTCAATGATATTCATTTGTTTTTTTTCACCCATGTATTTGGATTTTGATCATTGATTGTTATTCCAATATATTTCTTTATACTTTTCCATTTAATATAGAATATCTGAATTATTTTTTTGTTAAGTGTTCAAATTTTAGACCCAGAAGTAAACACTTATAAAATACATGTATTAAAAAAATAAGTTTGAGCATATCAGAACATTTTTTAAGGCTGAATAAAATATTATATTCAAGAATAATTAAATTCTTTTATATTAACTTGTCTATGTTTGTCAGAATGTCCAAATTTAAAAAAAAGTTAACAATAAAAAAATCAGACCCTATTTAAAATCAAACACAAACAAAACTATATCCTTCCACTTCCCAAAAAATTCCTTAACAACTAACTTATGGTAATATTATGTTAATAGAGTAAAATTTTATTGATAATGAATTGATTAAAAGTGTATATTTTTATGAAAATATGAATTATTCTTCTAAAATAATTAATGTTTTATAAATCTTTTGTGAAAAAAAAAAAATGTGTAAAAAAGATTAGAGAATTATATGTTTTTTTTTTCTTTTTTGATTTCCAAAATCAAAATGAATACAACTGTTAAAATCATTGACAGTGAGTGCTCTATTCTGAAAAGAACAAGAAACATAATAAAAAAGATTAATGAAGAAAATTATTTTATTTAAATTGAGATTATATGCTTTATTTATAACTAAAAACTAACAAGTAAAAGAATATTAAAAAAAGATTTTTTTTTAAAAAATAATGCTTTTATGGAAATAGCCCACTAAAAAATAAAAAAATAACATAGTAATAATCAACATAATAAAAACATTTGAGAACTTTTAGATTTTTATAATTTATTTGAACCTCAAATATTTTTATGATATAGATCAGTGGTCTTCAACCTTTTCACACCTGTGGACCGGTAAAAATAAGGATAAGGTTTCATGGACCAGCAGAAGTCTATAGATAAATTTTCTTAAAGATGTAAACAGCTTAGCCTTAGATGAAGTTATATATATATGGAGTTTGTATAATAAAAAACTTTTTTTTTTTTTATTTTGAATTTTTTTAGAAAAGTAATAAAAAATTTAATTCTACCCCCCCCCCCATAAATATCTGTGATAACTAGAAAAACAAATTAATTTATGTATGACTGATTAGATTTTGTTCTGTTTCTTTTTTTTTAATCAGGTAAAAGTGCGATGAAAAAAATAAATAAAAATTGTTTATATTAATTAAAAGTTTAAAATCTTATTATTTTGTTATTAAAACTTTCTTGCCAGTCTATCGCGGACCAGCAAAGAACTTCTATGGCCTGGCACCGGGCCACGGATCGGTGGTTGAAGACCACTGATATAGATTATTACTATGATATTTTTGTGCTTCTTAGTAGGCTATTTACATAAAAGCATTATTCAAAAAATATATTTTTTAATATTATTTCATTTTTTAAATTAACTTTATCCATTATGATTTCATATATATTATTATGGTAACAATAGTAGTTATGGTTGTTAACTCCATGTAATTTCTCATTGTCAATCTTTATTTTTTCACTTTTTTGAAAGTCATTGAATGCAAATTTAGTCTTTTTAGTAATTGATTTTAAGTTCTTCTTTCTTGTTTTTCTCTGATAACTATTGTAACACTTTCTGAAGGCTAAAATAGTTATTTGCAAAAGCAACTTCATGATCTGTAAAACCTAAAAGAGTTAAGTAGTGCCCATTTATTTATGTTTTAGCAGCATATCACTTTTATGCTGAAAAATATTTTCTTTAAAATGCTGCAAAAACTTTTGGAGAGATGAACTGGTCATGTATTATCTATCAGCATTAATGTTCTAAGTATTTCCATGTAATCTAAACACTTCTATTGCACATGAATATTCTTCAAAGTTCCTTCATCTTTATCTTGATGTTTAGGAGTTTTAATCACTGATGAAATTCTTATATAATCACACGACATTTTATACACATATTTCTTTGTATTTTTTAACATATGATGGTATGGATTTAGATCCAATTTGTTTATGTGGTTGGCTTGACTCCAAAGTCAATGGTTGCAATCTGTAATAATGGTTTTGTATTAAACTAAATGAAGATTGCTAGGTTTATAATTTCTAATACTTCAATTTTGGATTTTTTAAAATTTCAATATAACCTTTGTAGATATTAGAACGTCTATTTTATGTTCATCATTCATGCACTTGGCACATACCTTTGCCAACAACTATTCTATTTGCTTCTTTAAAAATACATACAACAAATAATTTTTTTCATTTTATCATATGCATATTACATGTCTCACTTTTTTATTATAAAGGCTATTATTTTTATTTTCTATTACTATATAGTTCTTTACAGATCTAATAGCCCAATTTTTTCTTCTTATTGCTAAAATAAATATTCTTTCAATATCAAGATGGTATTCTATGTTTCTGAATCTTCTGTTGTTTCTATAAACTTTCGTGTTACCACGGTTCTATTTTATAAAACTTTAGACATTCAGTTTTTATTAAATGAGTGGTTTTTAAATGTTTACTTTTTATTTCTTCATACATTCCCTTGCTTCTGTAAAGAACTTGCAATTGGTTTTTCTTCTATTTTGTAAAAATAATCAATGCCTTTTAGTAAAAAAAAACAAATTTCATTTAATTGATCTTTATTAAGCCTAAGCCATCTTCAGGAAGCCTACTAATATTTAGAACGATTTGAAAATTCTAATTTAAAATTATTTGTATTATATTAAATTTATTTTTTCAGCACTACATCAGCATTCTTGGAGCATGAAAAGACCACTGGTCATAGATTCGAACCCACCAACCCCAGAATGGTGTGCAGAAAGAGAAATTATCATAGGCATAAAATAAAGGAAGCATACTTCATAAATAATGACAATCAATCTATCAATAGAAAAGACACCTGTTTCACCATTTCAAAAAAATGGACAAAGTAATCTAAACAAAATTTAAACAATAAAACACTAAAATACAGCACCTGACCAATTAGCATAAATTAGAATACTCCCCCTCATTACCATCAACTGCACGCAGCTATGAATATTAAGCCATGGAGCTTTGAAAACGTTAGGTATAAATAATATTAATAATAATAAAAAAAAGCTCTAACAAGCGTAAAAGCGCATAATTTTTGATAAATTTAATGATGAAATATAAAGGATATTTTTAAAAATTAATTTGATTAATTTAAATTACAGTATTAGCTTAATTTGTTAACAGTTCCCATGTTTAAATATTAACATAATTGCATTATCAAATAATTACTTTTTGTATCTGAGATACTATAATGCACTAAATTTATTTTTTTAAATATATATATACTATTAAAATTTTTAAAGTTATGTATGCTAAATGTAAATAGAATTTTTCTCAATTTATTTTCCTTTTAATATTGCATTAATATTGTCTCACATCTCAGTAGTTGGTTATCACTTTGTGTAAAATTTTATTAAACTCATTTTAAATTCGAAATGCATATTTTCCATTAAACTTAATATAAATAAACATTATTATTTTTCTATTTAAATGCTTTAATATTTATTTTCAGTTTATTCTTTTCTCAAAATAAGAATTCATATTATGCAATTTGTTTTTAATGTTTTCAACAATTTCCACAAGTATATAATCTCTCTGTTTTCATAACAAAATTTGCTAATACTTTCTTCTTTGAATCATTTTTTTAATTTATGATTAAAATCACCCATGACAATTTTAAAATGTTTAATCGGATGAAAAAATTCTGCACATCTGTATAAAATTCTACTACTTTTAGCAGCAATGAGAACTTATTGAGGAATAAATCTGAATTATCTACGTTTGGTATCTTCTATTAATTAAGTTGAATAGTTAATTTTGCCTCTGTGTCAGATTTGCACCAATCTCACAATAATCTTCAATATTTCATTTATAAGAAATTTCATTTTACTAATATATGCACTTTTTAATTGATATTATTTTGTCTATTTTCTAACTTGCAAAGGTTGATAATGACTTAAGTAATTTTACATAATTTTAAATCCAATGTATATATATATACTTAAAATGTCTGTAATAATAATTATTTAAATAATATGCTTTTATTAAATAACAGCTTAGGTATGTAAGCAGGGAAATTTTAGTATCTATTATCAGTGTTTAATTACTACTACCTTACTTTGTAAAATTTACAACTTCCAATGATGATGTTGTTGATGTATTTTTATCATAATGATTTTTAACATTGTTGTGTTTGGCTAAATTGCAGGTTTCAGACTCAATCCAACAGTAATATTAAAAATTATAAATATTCACTATTTAATATATTTTCTGGATCAATTCCTACCACAACTTACTTTTTTGTGCTCAAACATCACAAAAATTAATAAAAAACTAGATGTAAATAATAGTTCTTGTTTTTATAATTTATAACAAAACTTACAATACTTCAATCATACCTGGTAAACACGAATTAATATTTTTTTAATCTTCAATCCAATATGTTTGCCACAGAACAGAAGATCAGCAAACAAGACTTTTATGCTACTTTTGAATAGGCAAATTTAATTAAGATTTTTTTTCATTGACATTTCTGCTCACTATATGGAAAATCTGTCATATTCCTATGTTAAAGACTCCTGGATCTATTATCAGCAGAGGAAAAAAAACCTCAATTTAGTCAATTATATAGAATTGATATAATCAACTTATCACATTCATGCGGAATATCACATGATCTTTATTGCAATTAGTCATATCACGGAAACTATTAGAAGGATTTAATGAGTTATTATTAATATCTATTGCAGATATTCAGGAAATAATAAAAGTTAGTGTGAAGCTTATTTTTTCATTTTATTTAATTTATTATGATTTTGACTAATACAATGAATTGCTAGTAACATGTGATAAAATATCGCATTAACATACAGTTGTATGCAAAAAGAACAAGAATCATTGTCCTTCCTTTTAAAAAAAAAGACAACCTCAGAGTATTTTTAATTAAGCCCATCTTATAATGGAATGGTAGACCATTATCTAAAAAAACAACAAATATAGCAAATAATTAATACTAGAAACCAATACTTGCAGAATAATACAGAAGATAATGACAGAGTGCAAAATGATCAACAATATAGCTTTTAAAGACCTATTCATTAGGTTTTTACAAAAAAGTGTAACAGTTGGCAATTAATTGTCAGCTGGTGAAAGTTTAATTGGTATATTTCTTTTTATCTTTATGTTAACTTTTGGCTAAGAATAACTAAAATAAACCACCAAACATCACATGATTACCATTCTTTATGCGTATATAAGTTGTTTACACAGAAGTAAAACTCTCCATACAGTAGCACCACTCAGTGCAAGCCAGAGTAATCAATGGCTGCAGGAAGGTTTGTGCATAAAATGCTTATCTAGTGCCTACTCATTCAATATTCCCAGACTACTTTCTAGCTTGTAGTTTTCATCAGTCAGGAACCTTGGATCTGAGAGCATTGCATGTAGATGATCTAATGCAACTCTCAAATATCTACCTTTTATCTTATTAGCTAACTGTAAAGCTTTGAATCCAAAATGAAAACACAATAATGTTTTCAATTGAAGCTCATTAGCTTGTATAGTTCAGAATCCATACATTTGGTGTCTTTGGTTGTAATCATGTGATGTTTAGTGATTTAATACCAATACTGCCCAGTAGGATTATGGTGAAAAAAATATTGATGTCAATGCTAACTGAGTTCAGATCTAAATGACTACACAAACTAATGAGCTTGAATTGAAAACATTATTGCGTTTTCAATTTTGTACTCGAAGCTTTATAGTTAGCTAATAAGGTAAAAAGTGGCTATTGGGGGGGGGATTGCATTAGATCCTATGATCTATGACCATTGCTCTCAGATGTAAGGCTCCTCAACTGATGAAAGCCACAAGCTAGAAAATAGTCTGTCAATATTTGGATGAATTGGCACTTGATAGGGGTTTTATGTATAAAACCTGCATTCATTGATGACTCTGACTTACACTGAGTGGTGCTACTGTACGGAAAGTTTTGCATCTGCATAATAGCTAAAATATATTACTGAATCAAACTGAACAATTAGCTGATATGTCTATGGTCCGGATACCTACAAAAAAATCCCAAGCAAATACATGATTATAACTTAACTTTGATATACTTTTAAAAGAGTATTTATTCTGAGCTTGTGGAGTTTAATATAATATTACATAAAAATAACTGTCTTCTATTATCAGTCATTAATACACAAGTTAAGAAATAATCTATAAAAAGACAAAAAAAACCCCACAAATAATTAAAAGTACGGAATTTACCTTTTACTATTTATAGATCTATGAGTCGTTTTGGTACTAGCTTGTTTAATCTGACCTAAAAAATATATAAAAAACTGTGTATATTGATGCATAATATTTATGTATTATAATCTTTAAATTCACATATTTATATAATAGAATATACACTTATATAATAACAAATTGACAAAAGCTCCTGATATATATTTGTAAGAAATCAAATAGAAAAATTTAAGTGTTACTTTTACATGGATGTTCAGATGTTTTAAGAATCAAGATTATCTGGTTAACATACTTTTTTTGTGAAATGTATATTAACTAGGAGATATTATTATAAAGGACTATTACACAGAATGATAGGTTGAAATTTTTTACAAGGGTGGAGAAATGCATCACAAATCTGAAATATGTATTTATATGTAAATAAATTATTACTATTAATCATTGAAAAATAACATTAAAACTGACATACCACATTAGGATTTGAAAGTTAAAACTTCTCATACATATTTTGTAAGTGAATCAAAAATAAAATGATAATATAAATAAGAGTAAATATATCAGTTGTAAATAGCCATACATCACTGAGCCATTTGTAACAAATTGGAAAATATGACTAAAATGATTCAAACAGATATATTTACATCAATTCTAATAAAGATAAGCCTTCAATCAGTATTACTTGTAACAAAATTGTCATTTGACAAACAGTAATAGCTTTCCTAAAAATGAAATGAAAGAGAAAGTATTATTGTTCACATTTTTCAGTGTTGGTTGTGGAATGATCTGCACAAACCCAAAGCTGACTGAGTTATCAAAAATTGTTAACAATGTGCCAAAAAAAGTGGATATAGATTTTGACAGTTGAATGACCATACTTATTTATTGAACCATCACTCTATTACTTTGCTTAACTTATAAACATTCACCTTCATTGAAAAACATTAAAAGTTTTTTTCAGAAAAAGTGTTGTTGTCCCACAACTTTAAATAATAGTACTAACATTATCTTAAGTGACTAATGTCCTACAGTTTCTTAACATAATATTTTAACATAAATGCTTTTATTGATGTTAAAGTTAAAAAATCTGAACAGTTCAGTATTAAAAGACTTATTTTTTGTCTTTTAACAAAAGAAAATGCACAGAGGGTTTTCAAATTCATCTAGTCTAGCTTACATATAAATATTTTGAAGTATAATTTAATATTTTTTGCTTGTTTATATAATGTTTTTATTATTTATACACACTAATTTGTTTATTATTATATGGAAATATGTAGGAAAGCTTTCAATTTATTTATTTACATTTTATTTTTAGAAATAGAAGTTAATAACTTAACCATAATATATAAAAAAAGACTGTTGAGGTCATTATTTGTCAAAATTAATTTGGTGTAAAAATCTTTTGAAATATTGTAATTTTTGTAAAAAAAATATCAGAATTTGATAGAGTTATTATATATCTACCCTTCATTCATTCATCTTTAAAATACAAACTTAAAACAAATTCATTCGTTTTTGCTTTTAGTGTTTATATAAATATCTGTGACAACATTTGCCATACATTATTATATTTACAAGTCAGTTTTTAAATATTTAAAATGGTCAAATATGATTTTTTAGAATATTATTCACTTACAAAAAGAAAATAAAAGGAAATCAAATCTAATTTATTGAGTTTTAGTATAAAATAAATATTTTGTGTGCACAGAAATATTGATCATTTTAAAAAACTCTCACCAGATAAAATATTAGAAAGTTTCAGAATACAACAAGAGGCTTATATATGTAAGTTTATTATTATTTTAGTTCTTTATTAGCAATTTTGACTCTTTAGAATAATAATAGATTTGAATTGACTTAATAAATTTTGTGCCTGAACATTCTTTTTTTTAATTATAATTTTTCTTTTATCTTTTATAATAATTATAAATTATTTTTAATATAATGAAATTATGATTCAAAGACTCAAAAAAATTGAATTTGTTAAGAATGTAATTTTGCTATATAAAATGTAGTTTATTTTACTATTTTCATGTTTTTTGTTTTACAAAATTAAAATTTGAGATTTTTTAACTTTTGTGTTTACTTGTTTAATTTATATACTATTAATATTTATATATCTTATAAAATAACCAATGTGTCCCATTAAAATTTCAGAATTGTTAAGTATTCCATATAAAAAGTTTTGGAAACCCTCTTCTAAATACAGTTGTTGCAAATAAGTTTGATAATAAAATAATAAGCCTACAATTAATAATGTTATTTTTGTCCACTATTGCAGATGAAGAATGCTTTTTAAAAAATAAAAAAAGCTGTTAGTAATAAGTTATTTTAAACATTGACTCAATTAATTTTATGAAATGGTAAAAGAATAGTATAATCAAGAAAAAACATTTTTGTTTCTGTGAGAAGAGGCTATAAAAGAATTTAAAGTTCAGAATATCAATAAGTGTAATGGTATTAATAATTCCATGATTAACCTTGACCAGATGGGAAACTAAAATTGACATTTTACAGATTCCAACCTTCTTATTAATTGTTTAAATGAAATTACCAGAAATAATGAAGCCATATGGGAAATTTATACAGGTAAAAGGGGTATATATTTTTAAATATTAATTTACATATTGAAACATATATAATAATAGAAAGTGTGTAAAATTCAAATTGGAGAATATCTTTTAACATCAATAAAAATTAATCCCAATTAACAGAAATAAAGCCAACAACAACAACAAAAAAAATTAAAACTGACCATACACATAAAATCTGTCATATACAATGGCTTCTTGCATAAGCTGATTTATTTCCTTTTTTAATAATATGATATTGATCATTTACATAATGTAGAAACATCATCTGCTTTAAGACTATTTAAGCAAATCTTGTTCGTTTACCTTCTTTTTCTTGTAACAAAAATAAAATTGAAATACAAAAATATATATACAGATTATTTTATCAATAATTCTCCATTTTTTCAATTTTCTTTTACTTGCTGTAAACTGTTTTTCTTTTTAACTCCAGTATTATAATTATTATTATTATATAATATTTCATCAAAATGACTTTTTTATATCTTTATTATTTATATATTCATTTAAATTTTTAATTTTATAAAGTTTCAATTATTTCTCAAGGCGTTTCTTATAAAAAGCATATATATATATTATAACACAGCAAATGCACAATCACTTTTTCTTTTTTTATATGCACAAGACTTGTGACAATACATATATAAGATATATCAATATTTTAGTAGTCTAAGCATACACAGCAACACCTGAAGAAGAGTGGAGAATAATACTACTCACAATGTTGTGTAATTATTAACCTGTATTATTATCATGGATATTTCCCCTCGAATTACTTATATAATTATAATATTTAACACAGCATTACGCTGTTGCACATTCATTTATAGTTAAAATCTTCAAAGCACATGTGCAACAGCGTAATGCTGTGTTAAATATTACAGTTTACAAACATCGCGCTATAAAAAATGATTTATTTATATAATTATAATAGATGAAAACGCTAAAGACAGATATTTTTGAAGCTCGAAACTTACCACGATCTGCCGAATAACTAAGAAATCTGCTATTTAGTCTATTAAATGAAATAGGTCAAAACAATGAGAGAATAATAATTATTCTTCTACATTATTTATATCAATTTAAATTAAGTTTTTATTTTATTTTCACACATTATTTTTATTTATTGTTATAAATTAATATTTTTTATTTTATTAAATAATTATTTTAAAGTTATAATATATATTATATAAATAACTTTACATGTTTAGTAACCTTTTTGTTTCATGCGCTTAAATTATAGAATTTTGAACTGTATTGCTTATTTTAATGTTTTTGTAATTATTTTTTTGCATTGTTGACAAAAGAAAAGAAATATATTTATTTAGATAATAATGTTTATCGTTTAAATCAAAAAACAAACTAATAAAGTTTATATAAACTGTCAAATGAGGCCAGGATAATGCACTGCACAAAAATAGCATCCGATCATGTTAAGCAATTTAAAACAATTCTACTTACTGACTTGAAAAAAAAAAATGTGTATATTATTGTTACTACTTTATGATTGGTAGTTTTAATTATATATAAATTAACACGAAATATATAGCAAATGGAAAAGCATTATTTAAGAAATATATAAATATAAGAATATTAATTTAATTTGGAAACTAATAGGCAATAAAAATCCATTATTGTTTGAAGAAGTAAAATTTTATAATTTATATCACCTAAATATTTAGTAAGATCTCTTAAAACTAAAATAATGTTAATAAAAAGTTCATTATATTATTGATACACTTTCATTATTTTATATTATTTTACAAGTTATGTTTGTAAAAGGAAATACAGAAAAAAAAAAACAGCTATGAGAATGCATATGTAAATTAAGAATATTGATATATCATACAAATATTATTATATTTGATGTTTTTACTGTTGAATGGTGTAGATAAATTGTTTTTTGGGTTGGACCCGTATATTATTTTTTATTGCATACTGATATTTCGACTAACTAGTATGTACTAGTGTCAAGGTTAACTTTTGAAAGAAAAATCGTTAGATCTCAAATAGTGACATGACTGAATGGGAGATGAGAAATGCGATTCAGTTTAAATTAATAGTTGAAAAAACAAGAAAATAAACATTTTGATAAGCCTTATATTTTGAATGCTAAACTACTTTAAACTGAATAACTTATAATTAATAGGTGAAAAACTGAAAGAAATAAACAGTTTGATAAGCCTCATATTTTGAATCCTAAACTACTTTAATCTGAATCTCATTTCTCATCTCACATTCATCAGTATACTGTTTAAGATCTAGTGATTTTACTTTCAAAGTTAACCTTGACAATGGTGGATGCTAATCAAAATATTGGTATGTAATGAAAAATAATCCATGGTTCAAACCAAAAACAATTTATCTCCATCATAAAAATACATTATAAAGAAATTGATTTTACAATTATTCACTACAAATCCAGGTGTTGATTAATAGTGTTACAGCAACCACTCCAAGTTCCTGCAAAGACTGCCCTATTAAGTGAGTAAGTGACTTTACATTAAATCTTAAGACATAAAAGGGCAAAAAAAAACCAACTTTCCAATGATATTTCTAATATGGCCGATAGAAATTTGAATAATAGTAATGACAAAATAAGACCATAATTCTCCAAAAGCTGGAAAAAGTTTCACAAGTCAGATATCCACCTAAATCACAATTCCCTAATTCAAATGATAATTATTACAACAACTCTGACTCACATGAAAACCAAAAGAAAACTAATCAGATAAATCCTATTCAATCATTACAAACCAATAATACATTTGATATAGAAGAAAATATTACTAATTTTTAAATTATTAAAAATGAGACAGAAGCACCTAAATTAATGGTTTCTGAAACCCTGAAAAAATCTGCTAATTATCATAACAAATATCCCAAGTGTAAATAAATAAAAAACACAGTGGAATTTATTTTAAAAACCATTTGAGGGTGCTATAAGCAATAACATCAGATGGAAAATTTGCCTTCTAATCAATCTGCAGACTCTAAACACAATAAAACCAAAGAAAGGTTTTTCCACATCAAGAGCAAAGTGAAAATATGCCAATAAATTATGATAGTAGGAATAAAAGCAAAACCTATGCCAATGTCCTTAAAAAGGAAAGTGATAAGTCAAAGAAAAATGGAAACACAATAAATAAGATCCAAAATTGTATACTGAATTTTCTGGATATAGAAAATGATAATATATCACAACAAATCAAAGCTTACAATGAAGAAAATATAATACAACTCAGTGAAGAAGACTACCAAAGAATAAATACTGAATTTAACGACTCAATCCCTGATCTCTTGCTAAATTTTTTTTATAAACTATATCAATGGCAAAACCCTGATTTTGGCCATAACAAATCATAATAAGGATTATTTAAATTCCCCATTGACCAATTTTATAACATGATCTTCAAAAATGATATCTGGACAGGTATTAAATAAGATTTTTTCCCATCCAAATAATAGATGCATAATTACTTCATGGTCTACTAAAAATTGTTTCAAGATTAACTTGACATTTGGATGGAAAGATCATCTGCACAATTGATATAAATAAGAGCAATCATACTCAATGAAACACTTAAGAACTGCTTGATGAATTTTGATCAAGCAGAATTGGATAACATGTTTGGGAAATGTGTAAAAACAACTGAACTAATATATGGATAGAATCATTAAACCAATGGCCACATCCTGCCCAACACTGATACTTTCACTATTATCTTGAAAAATGGGTCCACTCCAATGATACACCAATGCTGGTCTACTCTAGAGGTTCACCAATGCTTTTAACATTTCATGGAGTTTCACCACAATGTTCTTTTTTGCTTGGAATGAAGTCATTTTATTAAAGACTGCAAATCTTGCATCTGTAATATATGCAGCTTGAAACAGAATAGAATTCACAAATGCAAGAAAAAGGCAACAAAGCTAGCTCAACACTGAACTCTAAAGTAATTGATGGTGATAACCTGACTGACTTAATACAATTAGACACAAATCATAAAGAAGTCAATCAACCTGATCCAACAATGACATTTTAAAAAGAAATCTCTGTTCACACTCCCATATATAAAGTGCTGGATCACAACCTCCTTAATATGCCAATCAGCTCAAATACCACTGAGCCACAACACTTTACTAGTGGGAAAGCTCAAAACCAATATCATAATTTGACTGAGAATGAGACAAATGGACCCAGGTTGGTCATTGGTAAGAATGAATCAGACTCTGATGCAACAATCATTGCCAACCAAAATGATTGGGCCAATGAAGACTCTAGTCCTATAAGAATAAATATATCATCAAAGGATAACAAGAAAAAAAGAAAATCAAGACAACAAATCAGGTCCACATCAGATGAAGATATTTCATCAAATTCAAATGACAATTTCTAAAAAACTAAATAAACAATACCATGAAGATATTGAGATCAATCAGTAGCATGATAGGAATAATAAGAAAATAAAAGCTAATATTCAATCCCCTATCAAGATCTCATCCAGAACACCTGAGGCAGAGAATCAGAGCATGAATCAAGATGACTATTTCAGGCTAGAAGAACTATTATTAACTTCTTTCATAAGCCTTAGTGAAACAGAAATCTTCCAATCAGACTGGTCTTCTCCTAAAGTGGAGAATTGCTCTGTAGAAAATGAACGTAAACTGGACTAAATGCTGAAACAAAATAGTCCAACCAGAAACAGAGATAATAATGGAATAATAGATATCAGCCTATGGATAATGATGGGGTCAATCAGTGACAAATCACCTCATACACATTAGATGAATCTAAACTTCTATAGAGTTAATGTTAGAGGTCTGAACTCAATTTACAGGGCATTTGCCATTTAAAATTGGATAGACAAATGCCAGACAAATGTGGTATGCATGGCAGAAAACAAATTACACCTAAATTCATGTTGTAAAATCCCGATCAAATTTCTCCAAAATATAGATTTTTTCAAATACTCAATTTCAATGGCAGCAGGAGGAGGGGTAGCTATTTTAATTAATTACAAGAAAGACTCCCCTACTAGCTTCAAAATTTTGCACTTAGAGTTAAATTGCCTAATTGCAAACCTAAAATATAACTGCTTTCAAATCAATCTAATCTATCTCTACATTAAAAATAACCACACTAAAAATAACCACAATCTAATCATGAAAGAAATCACTGATATCAATTCAGTTATGACCTCAAACCCATTTCCAATCATTCTAATGGATGATTTCAATATGACATATAGTTCTTTCAATAAAAAATATATTCACATCTTTAATCATATACTGATGAATGGAGAGGGCTTCCTCCCCAACAATTTATTTCAAAATCGATGCAAAACTCCAACTGGTGACATTTTTTGACCATTTTGCTAAAGAGATTTCTCTTGAAACTGACATCAGACATCCAATAGTAGAAGAGAGTAACAACACCATCTGAATGTACCTAAAAATTGCACCTAAATGGTCTTTTCCAAGCCCTAGAACTATCTTAAAAAATTGATATCCTAAAGCCACCAGTGGTGGAAGCATGATTTGCCTTCATTAACATCCTCCAATCCATAATAAATGAGAAACTCCCTTAACAAAAAGCCCCAACTGCTTCTTAACTGAACTTGATGCTATTGACCAAAACCTGATAGAAATTCCACCTGATAATCAATTTGTACATCTTGCTGTTGCCCTGAAATGCCAATACAGAAATAATCAGAGATCTTTGGCCACATATATGTTGATCAAGTAGACCAAAAGATTCCTGCCTGACCAATAATGTTGGTCCAAGAGTTAATTCTGGTGGGCATTTGGAACAGGCACCAGAAAACCCATTCCACTTCCATTAACAATAGATAACAACATTCTTGTGGGCTCTGAAGTGATCTACGCAATTAGAGAACATTTTAGGGCAACACTTCCATATGATCAGACTGGGAATGACTTTGGATTATTCAACTTAGATGAGAATTCATCCCATGATATCACTGATGAAAAGATTTGCATCGATAAAAAACCTCATGAAAAGGGTTCATCCAGGAATACATGGCATACCAAAGTTCAACCTTCTACATCTAGAGAAATACTTGGTGCCAATAATCAAAGCCATCATAAACCACTTAGCAGAGGGAAATCAAGAGATTAACAACATGTATCCAATATCTCTTGTACCTTTCCTAAAGAAAAAGGATGGAAGGCATAACTTAAATAATCTGAGGCCTATCTCAATGATTTGTCTTTTAATTAAAATCATAGAACAATTAATTAAGGATCAAATTCAAGTGAAAATCTATAAATACATTTCTACTAATCAATATGCAAAAAGAGCGGAATCCAATTAATTCCATTGGCCAAATGAATCTCCTTATTAATGTTATCAGATCTGGGAAGATGTCAAAACTGATTGCAATACAACTTGACATCTCATTGGCATTTGACTCAGCCAGGCCAGACATTCTTATTGACATTCTCTGAGAATATAGCATGTTGAATGTTTATCTGAGGATGATTGCATATATATTAGCCAACAGAACCATCCACATTACAATGAATGAAAAAAAATTGCACCTGGATTTGTGCCCTCCATCTCTATTTCTCAAAAATCATACTTAGAATGCTATATTTTATAGCTTATAACAACTGATTGAGAGATCATTGCATAGAGTGTTTGTACCTGCCATGTGAAGGGAGATTAAACATCTCAATTATATGGATGACATATTCATCTGTCTATCATCCAAGAAATATATCACTAACTAAAAAACATACTAGCTTGGCACTCAGACAAATATAAACTCAAATTCAATAAGGACAAATCAGCATCTTGGTTCTTGCTAACTAGGAGGAAAATTGCTTTCAATTTTACAGCTAATCCTCAGAAATTCCTAGGTTTTATTTTTTCAAAATTGAATAGTGCTATGAGGAGAGAAATTGAAGAATCCTTTTAAGAGATATTTACCATACAACAACCACTTTTTCTAAGATATATGTTTTATTTCATGGTAAGGTAAGCCTTTTAAACTAGTTAACATTCCCAAAAATTAACTACTTCCTATCTGGTATCTATCCCTCTCAAAAAAATTATCAAAAAAAACACTGTGTAAAATTATTCTGGGGTCGAAAGGTTACAGTCATCAGCCTTCAAAAACTCTAAATGCCTAGAAGGCTCAATGACCTTTCACTCCATTGAACCAAAACCATGATATTCCAGAGAAACTATAATCTCCTAAAATGGCTTCAAAAGAAATACTTGACTATTTTTATACCAAGAAGTTGTCACATCAATGGATAGGCCACTACCTACTAATAATAAATGGAGGATTTTATTATTTGATAATATTCGGAAAATAGTTGACCTCAATGAAAATCCAATTATATCAAAAATTAAATACTGGAATGCACATAACTTAATACATGGGGAAAAGAACTTAAACAAAGGGTCTCTTGAGATTACTATTCAGCAACTGATTTTGAGATCAAAATTTTGGTTCATTGAGGCAAAATTGCAAGATTTCCTAATAAAAAATCAACCTGGACTACCTCCCTATGAACTCATTTTTGGCATACAGGAGAAATTTCAAGAAGATCCATCTTTTGTATTGCATGTGTAAGAAAAAAGATGAATCACTTGACCACATTCTCCTTAGATGTCCCAGCATGTCCAATTACAGATCGATAATTCATGAATGGTACAGCAATATGAATGGAAACGATAAATTAATTAAAGGCTATATAGGGCAGGGTCTATTTATGGACATAAGACTGGTGATTTTCATGAATTATGTCCTTGTGGTATACCAGATGTAAAGTAGCGATTGAAGGAATGAGAGACTCACATGCTAATAAATTTATGAACATCATGGAGAAAATCATGAAGTGAGACTGATTAAATAGATATGTAATTGATGTCATAGCAATAGAATACAATTTCTTTTTTAAAAAATCTAAAATTTATATGAATAATACTTCCCATTAAATAATTTTTAAACTGAAAATAAGGTTTTTAGACCAAGCATTCAGTGCTTTGTGTTCCAAATATTCGTTTTATGCCTTATACTAGACTAAGATTCAAACTTTTGTGATCATTAAAAAAATGAGTAAAATATTTTAAATATTTTTTATTATTATAGTAAATTATGAAAAATGAAAGTTCAAGTTTCACAGGGATGGTTTAGGGTAACCCTCTTCTCAGCTGTGATGAATCACCATATCATCAGCCACAAATCAGAATGCGCTTTAATTTTATTTATGAGACAGATTTTTACATACTTTACTTTAAAGCATGAAATTTAAAATATGGCGATTAAATGTTGTTCTTTGCAGTAAACAAATATTTAAACTTATTTTCTAGCTAGATAAAAATATAATCAACTATTTTTTCTTTAACACACACAAAAAAACTTTACTATAAAGTAAATAATATCTTCTTTATATATATATATATATATATATATATATAAGAAGATATATATATATATAAAATTGTCCCCATCCCCAGACTGGTTTCAAGCTATGGCTCTCATCAGTGAGGAGCTAGGACATTATATTCAAAATATTAACTCAAGCCAAGCATTTATCTAATTCTTAAACATTAAGAAAAAGAACCAAATCTTCAGACACCTATATGTCTTCAAACTCAGCTCTTTAACCAAAGAACCTATATGAGCCTGAACTAAATTCAGTGATACCATATATTAGTTGGCTTAGCAATTTAATATAGCCAAAGCCCTAATAGCAAAATTATAATATCAGTAAAAATCAGTCATATGTCACATGACCTATGATTTTTACTAATATTATAATTTTGCTATTAGGTTTTTGGCTAGATTAAATTACTAATCCAACTAATATATGGGATCACTGAATTTAGTTCAGGCTCATATAGGTGCTTTGGTTAAAGAGCTGAGTTTGAAGACATGTAGGTGTCTGAAGATTTGGAGTCTGAAGATTGGGATCTTTTTCTTAATGTTTAAGAATTAGATAAATACTTGGTTTGAGTTAATATATATATATATATATATATATATATATATATGTATCTGATACACTTTTAAAAACTGCAACAAAGATAGCTGGTAAAAAAAAGTAACAATTGACCAATAAAATTTCTACTGAGACTAGAGAAAAATTTCTACTGAGACTAGAGAATTTATGAAGAAAAGAAGGAATATGAGAATATACAACAATAATGCATTAAAAAAGATTGATTATCTCGAAAAATTTGTAAAATGGTGCAGAAAAGAGTTGAAAATGATATAAGAAAGTATAATTGGAACTAGCAAGGAAATCTGTAGAAGAGAATAAAAGTCTAAAGAGTGTAAGCCAACATTTTCGTATTGGTAGGAAATTTATATCTGCAATAAGAAAAAAAGATGGCATTATTACTAAAAAGAGAGATGGCATCATGAAATGCATAGAAGACTTCTATTAAGAATTATATAGTAATAAAGAACAAGTGCCTCCTATACCTATTATATCTTCCAAATTGCCCAGAATTTTGAATGAGGAAATGAGACATGCATTTAAATTTATGAAGAAAGGGAAGGCTCCTGGTAATGATGGAATTTTAATTGATACACTAAAAGAAGCAAGTAAAGAAATAGAATTTTTTTTAGCAAAGTTATATACCAAATGTCTAAATGATAAAAATGTGACAGATGATTGGAAAAATGCAGTATTAATATTAATATTTAAAAAAGGTAAGACCTATCAGTCTTTTATCAGTTTTATACAAAATTTTTACTAAGATAATTACAACTCGTCTACAGAAAACACTGGATTTCCACCAACCAAGTGAACAAGTTAGATTTAAAAGTGGTTTTAGCACAGTAGGTCATATACAGGTATTGAGATAAGTTATAGAAAGGACAAATGATTATGAGTTGCCATTATGCTTAGGATTTGTAGATTATGAAAACGCATTTGATTCTCTAAACATTTCTTTAGTGATTAAAGCATTGGATCATCAAGGTGTAGATCCAGGATATTGTCATATTTTTTAAAATATTTATAAAAATGCAACAGCAACAATTATATTAACAATGATAGTAGGAAAATCAACATTGAAAAGGGTGTAAGACAGGGTGATATCATATTTTCAAACCTTTTTACAGCAGTGCTGCAAGAAGTATTTTGTGGATTAAAATGGGAAGCTAAAGGAGTGAACATAAATGGAGATTATTTAAGTCATTTAGATTTTGCAGATGATGTAGTTGTTTTTGCAAATAATGCTTTAGAGTTACAGGAAATATTGCAGGAGTTATCAGATGAAAGTAGAAAAGTAGGACTAAAGATAAATGTTAAAAAGACTAAAGTAATGTTTAATAGATTTGTCTCAAAATATAAAAATAAAGATTGATTATGATGAGTTAGAAGAAGTTAACAGTTACAAATACCTTAGTCAGGTTATTAATACAGATGGAAACATAATGGATAAAATTAATCATAGAATTAAACTTGGTTGGAGTGCTCTTGGTAGAAATAACTTGATACTAAAAGGAAATATGCCTATGTGTTTGAAAAGGAAGGTTTTTAATAAATGTGTTTTGCCAGTTCTTACTTATGGATCTGAGACTTGAACACTTAATAGGAGAGCAATACAGAGACTTCAGACCACTCCAAGAAGTTTGGAAAGATGCATGTTGGAAGTAACAAGAAGAGATCGAAAACACAATGTATGGGTAAGAGAACAAACATGTGTTACTGACCTCATTGAAAAAATTAAAAGACTGAAGTGACATTGGGCTGGACATATTGCTAGAAGAGATGATAATGGATTGACAATTGATATTTTAAACCGGATTCCAAAAGATTGTAAAAGACCCAGAAAGAGACCACATGTGAGATGGATGGATAAAATAAGAGAGTGTGCAGAGGTGATGTGGAGAAGAAAAGTTAAAGGAAGGAAGATATGTAGAAGAAAAGTTAAAGGAAGGAAGATGTGGATTGAACTTGGAGAGACTTTCATCCTGCAGTGGATTGATAATGGTTGATGATGATGATATATATATAATAGAACAAACATTCCTCATGATATATATATATATATTCCTCAGTATTCCTCATATATATAGAACAAACATTCCTCAGTAGGATATGTTACAAGTAGATTCTAAAGAATCACTTTTTAAAATAAAGTACACCTATCTCTTTTGTAATCGAATGCCAATTAATTTTGTCAGATGAAAGGAAATCCTCTTCTTCCTGCTCTTATGTTTGTTCTTTTGTGAATAAGCATTGACATCCAAATATATTCAAACTTCAAATTAGCTCTTTGTTTTTGTAACAATCAAGGCCATTTTATCATTTTAAAATATTAATGTTGGTATTGCTCCCAGTTTTATTCAACAAAGTTATAGTCTAGTTTTGAATTCATAGAAGAAAAGTTTACTAAGATGTAAGTGAATACTTTTTTTATTGCTTTTTCATCTTTACAAAAAATTTTAAAGCAGTTTTCATTCAAGAATAATTGAAATTACCTATCGTTCCATTTTATGCAAACAGCTGTCATTAGAAATAGGCAAAAGCTAGGTTAAATAATTCTTGGAATCATTAGAGTAACATAAATCTTTGAAAAATAGTTTTAAAAGAAACCAAATAATTCTAATATAAATAGAGACACTAGAAATCCTAATTTTATTGATAGAATAAAAAGAGAAAACATTTCGATATCAAATCTGATTGAAAATGTTGAAAATAAAAATGTTAACAAAAATAGTTTTAAGATCTTTATCTTTGCATCAGATATTAATAATGTTAAACAAGTTTCTATAGCTGAAAACTAGTCAGGGAAGTCAGAAAACAGCCTAAGGAACATCATAGATACAAAAATCATAAAAGTAAAAAAAAAGAAATCCTAGTGTTAAATTGTTCATAGGAAAAAAGTTATGATATCATTGTGTTGAACCAGAAATTGTCAAATATGGCAAATCAGTGCAGGTCGAATAAATTATTTTTAATTTTAATTCGATCTCAAATTGAACATTATAGATTATGACCTAAGCTATCTTTCTGCACAAAAATCAAGTTTCTCCAATGATCACAACATAAGTTATTAGCCCACTTCCAGTGTGATTGGGGCACCACAAAAAAATAAAAATTTCAAATCAACACAGAATTACAATGAAATGACTGCTCAACTAAAAAACAATGAATTAAAGGCAAAATTAGTAAGAATATTGTTTTAGACCTAAACAGAGACATTGAAGCTACAAATGATTCATCCTCTTTTATTATTTCAAAGTTTAACAACAAACTTTCAGATTATACAACTGAATTCTTGATTCCTAATCAAGACCTAGAATTCAATCCAAAAAAGCAGAATCTAATTAGTAAAACCATAGTGAAACCTGAAGGACTTTATATTTTGGTGGATTGAACAGCTATTGTGAACATTTGAAGACACAGGGGATTGATAATGATTACAAACAGACTTTCAGCTCTATTGACCTGTGTTCAGGGTGATATGGACAAATGGTGTGTACTCATGGTATACAACTAAATCTGGCTTGATTCCAGACTACAATGAATCCAACTGTTGCATTGGTGGGCACGGGTCTGCACTCCTATTCTTTTTCTTCAGGTGTGGTAGTAGTGGTCATGAGAGGCTTGATATATTTGTGAAATGGTCAGAAAATCATTGCCAAGCCCAGGGGTACCTGCCGGGTGGGTGAAAGTCACTGCCCTCCATTGGACTTTGCCCTGAGAGATTGCCGTATCCCCTTGATGGACTGTTTATTAGGACAGTGTTGATTTGAGCTCATTATTATTTTTTTTCCTTAGTTAACTTTAAAATTAGTGCCTTTGTAAGGCAGTTGGTCTGCTTTGGAACACCACCAATTTTTGTAACTTTGATGGAGTCTTTGCTGCAAAAATTTTGTGGGCATGGATCTGTACTCCTCTTTTCTTCCTCAGGGGTGGTGGCAGTCATTAGAGGCTGATTTATTGGTGCAGACTGTTGATAATTATTGCCACTACCTGGAAAACCTGCCAGAAGGGTACCTGGTGAAAGTCTCAGCACCATTTCTGTTCTGGTCAGCTGCTGTGCCCCCTTGATAGATTGTTTTTTGGCAGTGCGGATCTGTGCTCGCTACGTGTTAGTTTTCCTTAGTTGGCTTTCCAATTCTGGGCATGTAGACCGAATGTGGTCTCTGCACATTTGGACTGCTAATTGGGAGACAGAGGTATCTAGAATGGCTTGACATGGCTCAGCTGTGGGTTAAGAATTTATTGTTTAATGGACTTGAGCCTTGGACTTTAATGCCTGTTGTGGTGGTTGGTGCAATGCTGGACTTGTCCACCCATTCAGCTGAAGTATTTGGGTCTTTGCTTCAGGGCCCCAGGGGTGGGATCATTGGGCAATGGATAGCTTCTCAGTGATTGGGCCATGTAGATTCATGTATAGATGATACTCATGTTCAGATACACATTAATCAACATTATAGCAAACATTTTATGGATATAATTGTTATCAAGCATATGTACTTTATATAATAAATAATTGTTTTACCTTGTTTGTTACATTGAACACTTTGTAATTCTCAATGGGTAAGAGTACACAAAATTTTTGTAATCTTTTTACTAATAAAGGTTACTTTTGAAAAAAGTAAATGATTTTACTGCTGGTCAAGAAACATAGATGTATTTGCAGGTTTATTAAAATAAAAGAATCTTTAAAACGTGATTATAATCTATCTTGATAATGTATTCATATATATTTATTTCTTAAAATAGACATATATCCCTAAACACTATATTTGTTCAGGAGAATATATATTTACGTGTGATTAAAAGTCATTAGTATTAAATTTAAATTAATATTTGAAAAATATTTGTATATAAATGCATATATATGTTCAGTATTGAGATAAAAAATAAAGTTTTTGAAAAGAAAAAAGGAGAATAATTTTTTATTTGTTGATATTATTGTAGAACATATATATTTTAAAAGAAAAAGTGGATGTTCCTTTGCTGTGTTATTATATATGATTAATATTTGAAATGGTAAGCTGGGTGATTGATTAATTTATTTACAATATAACAATCTTAGGATCATATAGAAGAGGATCTTTTTGTACGTGACAAAATAGATTGGCATTATTAAAAAAAATTGTCTAGAATCTGCTTGTAAAATATCCTAGTAACATATTCAATAAGTGTTTGTACCATGGAATAGATTTGTATTTCAAACATTACATTTGATCACCAATAAAATCACTTATGAGTCGATTAAAACTCATTAATAAAATATACACACTGATATTTGCATGCAAATTTATATATATATCTATGAAAAACAAAAACAAGTTACTCACGTAACCTGCTATCACTTGTTATTTATGTTCAAAAGATGGCGCTTTACCAAAACCACCGAACAAGTGTAAAATTTGTTTACATAAACGAAATATATATATTGCAGAGACTTTGATTATATGGTGTTACTGAACTGAGATCAGACCCATATAAATATCTGGCTTGCTAGGCTGAGTTCGAAGACTTTACCGGTCTGAAAAATTCACGCTTGCAATCTGATAGAAACGTTTTGCATAAACACTTGAGAGTCAGTGTTTAGATCTAGTTTCTATACTCTATCCCTCACTGAGGAGAGCAAACCAGCTTGAAATCAGCTGATCTGGGGGTGAGCAAATGAAAGAGGTAGTTAATTCTGACTCTTTTTTCGTTTATGTAAACAAATTTTACACTTGTTCGGTGGTTTTGGTAAAGCGCCATCTTTTGAACATAAATAACAAGTGATAGCAGGTTACGTGAATAACTTGTTTTTGTTTTTCATAAATGTACCTTTAAAGTTTTCTTGCAATGATATATATTGCAGAGACTTTGATTATATGGTGATACTGAACTGAGATCAGACCCATATAAATATCTGGCTTGCTAGGCTGAGTTTGAAGACCTTACCGGTCTGAAAAATTCACGCTTGCAATCTGATAGAAACGTTTTGCATAAACACTTGAGAGTCAGTGTTTAGATCTAGTTTCTATACTCTATCCCTCACTGAGGAGAGCAAACCAGCTTGAAATCAGCTGATCTGGGGGTGAGCAAATGAAAGAGGTAGTTAATTCTGACTCTTTTTTCGTTTATGTAAACAAATTTTACACTTGTTCGGTGGTTTTGGTAAAGCGCCATCTTTTGAACATATATATATATATTGTACCGGTAAAAATCACCATGCTTAATCACACACAGTAATCCGAATTCAAACCCAGTCCACGTCTAGGAATAAATTCCAAAATGCAAACTAAATTCAAACCCAAAACCCTGGCATGACCCACCGATGACAATATTACCGGTACGGGGTTTCCCCTTTACTAGCTCATCGAAAAACACAGACTAAATTACCTACAATCAGCTATTTCATAGATCCCTTATAGTCGGGATCTTGGTACGGCTAATAATTTAATGTATATATTTAAGTTGTCGATACAGACAGCAGGTGATTGACTAGATGTCGAGAGTAATAATGCAAGAGAGACAAAATTAGGTTAGATAAATTTTTAATAAATTCTTGAAAGCATTGAATAATATTATTTACAGGTACGGTAAAACTCTCATATGTATTTTATAATAAATTGCTGCTAGTCATCAATAATCGGTTTGTACTGATTAACAAACTTATGCCAATATTTATGTGTTTAAATGGTTGTACAGGTTGATATGAGAATCAGAGTAATTGGAGCACTTAAAATATTTAACTACTAGCTTATATTAATTTGTGTTATTTAATAGATTCAAACCATTGCGTATACGGATAAATGGGAGGCGGTTTTATATAAAAATATAATATATAATACTGATGTACTGATGGTTGCAAGGATTAAGGTACACTACAATAATAACTTGCGGTGCATGAACGGAATACCGGGCGGCTTGTACTTTGACAAGTCTTAATGCCCCCAAGTAGATCCGAGACACTACAACCAGCCGGGATCATTTTCGAACCCCGGTGATCCAAGAGATTACCTGGAGAAGAATTTCTTTCTCTCCATATGGTAGTAAAACGAGACGCCAACTTAGGCGAAGGTAAAGGCATTGCCACCGTAACATCGAGGAAGAGTGATCGGAAGTGGATTTTAAAACGAAATTATATAAACCATTTTATCTATCCGTAACATGTTCTACGCAACAGTCTGATATAACTATTCAATAATAACAGGGCGAAATCAAACGATCGCAAAAGTAACAATTAATTAATTTCACTCTGAAACCCATAACTCCCCAGATTGTTCGGAAGGTAATAATAGCAATAAAATATTCACTTATTATTATTACTCCGTAATAATATATAAAAAAATATAATAAAATTTTAGACTATTTTAAGTATTTGAGATTTGGAGTGTAGATTAAAATATCATGACAAAGTAAAGGAAACAATAAAAATACTTGAATATTTCTCAACTCAACATAAATGAAACAATTTTTTAGTTCGATAAAAGAAAATTACTTTTAAAATGAATATAATAAATATTATGAGATAAACTTTACTGACTTTAATTAGAGTTGAGAAATATTATTATTGGCATCGTTTTGTTTGTAAAATAAGTAATAGTAAAAATATAAATGTATTCACAAATGGATTATTAGTAGGCACAAATATTAATAATTATCATCTAAAGACTAGAGCACAGAAATATTAGAGAAGAAATTTACTGACAGATTTTTGTGTAACATTTTCAAATGGAAAACAAGAAATTTACATGCAATTAATTAGGTTAACAGATTAAATTTAAAATTATTACTGAGAGGAAAGTTAAAAAGTTCATGTAACAAAAGTTACCATTCTTTCTTCGTCCGGCTTTTCTTCTTGCGGTGATATGTATGAAGAACGTAGGCGCGCATTTTGAATTTCTTAGAACGGCATGGTTAATTTAAATGTTGGAATTTGGAAGACTGGAAGCACGGAAAACATTACAGATCAGCGGTACGAAAGATTTAAATTGGCAGAACAGGAATCAGCTTCTTGGACTTAGCCCATCATTATTGCAGTTTACCGGGCAACTTCTTAATAACGGTTGAAGTGATTTCTCTGGAACAACTACTTTGCTGTAGCTTGAGACGATCTAAGCACAGCCAAGTCAAAAGTTAGAGTCCTATTATATCTAAGATGGCTACCGTTGACCTTTCTGCCTAGTTTTTGTTCATGACTCCTCCTCCTTTGATTTTCCGGCCTCCAGCAATATCTAATTTTTGACTATACAATAGCCTTTGCCTTTCTTGATAAGAGTTCTACGTTTCTCATTTCCATTGTTCGGTTTTCATTTATTTTTAAATTTAATACATGATTCTATTGACAAAACAATTACATCGGAATTCGTGAATACAAAAATATAGATTCATTATCTTACCTTATCAAAGTACAAATTAATTATTCTATACATTTTGTACAAGTAAGATTTTGATTAAAAATACTGATCAAAGGAATGTGACTTTTGATCAGCATTTTTAAATGACTTTGTATAAATTGCAAAATTAAAATTTAAAGAAAATATACACGCAATTGAAACTTTTAAATTGAGCTAATATAAATCCACAAACCACACACACACGAATATTATTCATCATGATTTGTGACATTTATACTCATACTCTTTACATTAAATTCTTTTTAAACAAACACAAAATAAATAACTTAAAATTTATGTGGCTTGGAATAGAAAAAGTCTCATTGCGGGTAAATAGTGGTTTAGAATTACCGTTCTTAAATGACAACCATGAAACTAAGATCGATTCTTCGATCTGTCTGTTTCAATATATATATATATTAAAAGCAAAGCTTGTAAACAAAATTTGATTATAACTTTTATCCAAAAACATATGTATAAGTGAGGTTAGTAATTATAAAAATATCACACTTAATAGTTGTAATTATTTTATAACTTTCACTTGTTGAAGTAAAACAAGTAAAATCTGTTTCATTACATAATATTTAATCCTAATCTTATTTGTGATTAGTGATGTTCAGGCCTAGCTCAGTTAAGGAAAAGCTTCATTTAAAACTCATCCTTTAAACTTATTTTGTCATACAGTACAATACAGAATTTGGTTATTAAATATATATATATATATATATATATATATATATATATATATATATATATATATATATATATATATATACTTAAAAAAGCTTTACTTCTCACTATATGTAACATATATAATTGTTAATTAGAGAAGATCTCGAAGAAATGGGCTACGTAATACTAGCTTACTTGAATATTTGTATTTGCATATATTTTATTATACATTTTATTAAGGTTATGAATATGAGGCATGGATCCTCGAAAACGTTAAGCCGATAAACTTTATTACTAATTTATATCTTCTCTAATAATATATCTTTATATTAAATAATTCATCAATGAGCTATGAAAAAGTATTTAAATTGCATTTTTTTATATATGTATCAAGAAAATTATTCTTACAAAAACTTAAGAAACATTCCTTCATTACCAAAAATGAAGAAGAGAACTATCTCTTCCTACCATCCATAAATTTTATGATTGACAATATAACATAAATAAAGCAATAATTATAATTTTTACAAGTTAAGTAAATGATTTAGAAAAATATAATTGTTACTATAGTTCTTCTATTCATTCGACTTGTAAAATTATCCAAGATAATAATATTTTAGATATCTAGTAGACTTTCTAACTATTTATATTTCTATTATCTATTCAAAATATTTAAATTCTTTTATGTATCTATTAATTTATTTATTAATAGTCTTTTGTCAACAAGATGTTTATTCTAACTCTAGAAAAAAAAAAGTTTGTAAAATAAAAGTCAGTTTTACAAAACCATAAAACTAATCCAAATAATTATAATGGCATCCATATATCACGTACATACAATTTCCAATGTTTGTTTACAATTTCCAACTTTCAACAAACTTAGGAACAGCTTATTATATACTAAACTTTGACTTTTAGAAACAAATATATTAGTTTTACTGAATGTAATACTAACTAACATATATTTTTGCAGTTTAAATCTCATTTTAGTATCCTAATTTTCATAAAATTTTATTTGCTGTGCCAAATAACTTTAAAATCTTAAACCTCAATGCATATAGAGATTTGTCATTGTATGTAATAATTCAGGAATTAATATGTGTTGTGTAAATAAAAAAAATGTCATCTATTACACAAAAGTAACTTGTACAATGTAAGAGAGATACTGCAAACAAGAAATTTTTTTATCTACGTATATAATTATATATCTGACAGGCTTCCGGTCCATCTGTTTATTTATACATTGATTTTCCGTTTATTCATCTCTTCTTTATCCATATATTTATCTCGACAATCTTTCTTTTTAAGTATTTTTCTATCCATCAATTTCTCCATTTTTTCTCCTTCTCAATCTACCTATCTACTTACCTACTTATCTATTTACCTATCTATTACCTACCTAACTATTTATCTACTTACTTACATACCCAACTATTTACCTACCCAGAATCTACCTACTTACTTACCTACCCTATCTATCTATACATATATATATATATATATATATATATATATATATAATATAAAATAAATAAAAAAATAAAAAAAACAAAAGGAGTAAAGCCTTTTCCCAGGCTATGAACTAAAATCACTCTAAATGTTGAACAAGATAAAAGGATAAATAAGTGTTTTTAATTCATAGCCTGGTGGGGGATGCATTTACTGCCTTTGTTTACATATACATTGAACTATGTTTAGTTTAAGCTATATATATATATATATATATATATAATACAAAGAAATGTCCATTAATTAAAAACTATTATAATAACAATAAAAATAATAAATATAATAGTAATTACTATTACATATAGCCTTTCAATCCACAGAAGTACTTGCTGTATTCTGCGGGTTGAAACACTATATATAATAGTTAATTACCATTATATTTATTATTTTTATTGTTATACATATGTAAATAGAAAAAAAAATAGTTAAAGTATTTATGTGAAGATATGGAGATGTGTGTATAAATAGTATTTATTTAAAAATAAATAAAAAATTACTCACGTAACTCACCCATCATGAAACTTAGTCTGGTATCATTAGTAGATAGTGAACTCATGAAAGACCGTCTTAGAACTCGCGCACGTCGCCTGGCGTGCCTAATAAAAGAGGCTGTAGATATTGTATAGAGGATCGGATTAATTGCAGCATTTAAAGGCAATACAAAGACTGCTATCCAGGCAAACACCTAAAATCATAATCAATCAATTATTTTAAACTTTCTTATTTAATGTATAAAATATACATACACATGTATATAAGAAACTTAGACGTTTACTTTTCAAACCTAAAAATATTGTAAACATTAGAAAAATAGTTTTAAAAAAACTAAAATATAACCAAAATTGAAATGTTACACGTGAAAGTAATTAAATATGGTCATTTTATACGGTCAATGCATTCAATTTACATCGCTGTAATCTGAGTTTTAAATCAGGTTAGAATTTGGAAATAACTGTAACTGAAAATTATAAGAAAGTAAACATTATTTATTTATTCATCTCAAATGAAATAAATGAATTAAACAGATCAGTGTTATACTTATTAATTATATTTTACTAAAATATAATCATTATTATGGGTGGAAAGTTCATAACATTAGCAATGGCTTGAATTTAATTAATAGCATTATATTTAATTCAAATAATAAGAAAAAAGATTATGGAAATTAAATACAGAGATACTGACTAATAAAAAAATTTAAAAAAAATTTAAATTTCAACAAGAGTACGTACAAAGAAATAAAAATAATAATTTAAATAAAAACTGCCTATAATTCTTGTAGTGTATTCTGAAAATAAAGCAACATAAAGATCATTATCATAATAATATTCACGTTTTAAAAAAATCACAGAGGAATAGATACAGATCTTTATTATTAAAAAAATTTTAAAACTCAGTGATGCCGATAATAATATGAAAAAAAAAAACTATTATTTCTATCACATCAGCGAGCATTAATTAAAAGAACAGCAAATAAAGAAGTTGGTTAGTAATAAATCAAATTTTGTGTGTTATAATAAATGACATCTATTACTAATATTATTTATTTCCTAGCAAACACAATTTTGAATATGAAAATTAATAATACAGATTTATATGTGTACAAGTTTATAACTAGAGTTAGTTATTTGGAAATTATAGCTAAGATAGCATAGAAAAATTTAAAATAGTAGTAGGTTTTGGGAGAGAAACTGGTATTTGACAAAATAACAGGGACACCAATGATATTTTATTAATATGTTGTATAATTACAGTGATGGAATTAGATAACATTAAAATGGTGGTAGAAGAAAAAAATTCAGAGTATGCAAAAAGCTCACGTTCCCTAAGAGATAACAATATAAGATATCAACTTTCAATAATAAACACTGCTAAATAGGGAAGTTCTAGTAAATGTAGAATAAGTTATTCATATTTTTTGAACCGATATTTACTGAGTGAAATGAAAGAATTGCATCGACATTTTAGAAGGGTTTTGTTTAGAAATATTGTTTATTTCTTTAGTTGAAACTGAACTTGATTGTTCAAAAATTTTAAAATACATACAACTGTGGTATATTTATGTAAAAATTGTTCATATAATAAATATATTAAAATAGAGCAAAATTCTCCATACAGTATGTGCTAGTATAGGAAATGTGATCATGTGATTATATTAAAATACAATTGGGTTTATTGGGATAATTCAATTATAATCTTCACAATTTGTAAAAATAATACTTAAAACAAGAAAAACTCTCTATACAGTATTTCCACTCAGTGCAAACCAAAATAATCAATGGATGCCAGAAGGCTTGTGCATAAAATCCCCAATCCAGTGCCTACTCATCCAATATCACCAGACTAGTTTCTGGTTTGTGGTCTTCATCAGTAAGGATTCTTGGATCTGAGAGCACTGCACTTAGATCTTAGGATGCATAAAATCCCCATCTAGTGCCTACTCATCGAATATCCCCAGACTAGTTTCTGGCCTTCATCAGCAAGGAGCCTTGGATCTGAGAGCACTGCACCTAGATCTTAGGATCACAAGCCTTCTGGCATCCATTGATTACCTTGGCTTGCACTGAGTGGTAATACTGTATGGAGAGTTTTGTCTGCTTTAATAAAAGTCATATGCAAGCATAAAAATGGTGATTATGTGATGTTTATTGGCTTAAAAATAATACTTATAAGATATGCCTTTTGGAGATTTCCAAGCAAAACATTTCATTGATTGAACAAAAAGTAAATGATGATGACATAACCAATCATATTTTTTTTAATTGAAATTGTTCATTTCTTATGCTCATGACATCACTGCATTATATTTTAGCATACCCATTAAAATACAATGGCATGAGGCAAACATATTTCTACCATACTTATTATGATCTACCTATGTTGAATCATGGCTAAGTGAATTTTAAAAAAAAAAACAGTTTAGAAACTTTCACTCAAGTAGTCATCCAAAATTGTTCAGTAAATGGATATTATCTAGAGAAAAAAAACAAAAATAAAAAATTGCTTAAATGTTGTTTTTATCTTTGAGATTCTTTTATACATTTGCCCTACAGTAACTATTTATTAGAAAAAATTGTTTTATATTTTGCGTACAAAGGTACAAAGACATAATCAATATATATATATATATATATATATATATATTTATATATATATATATATATATATATTCCATTCTTTATATTAAAAGGTGTAAAGGTTGCCTTGACAGCAGTGAGAAATGTTGATTAATATATTTTACTGTGAATATTTAGGTGGATACTGGTTGGAACTTATATATATATTTATATTATATATATATATATATATATATATATATATATATATATATATATAACTATATTATATAAAAATAAAACAACCATATATATATATTCCAAACAACGGTAAACAATTTATAATACAATATAAATAAAAACTCAATAAAAACTCATAAAGAAATATTTTCGATTATATTCATAATCATTTTCAACTCAACTTTCAAAATGGAATCATCTATTACCAACCGGAAACACATGTCGATTTAAATATCCCACAATTCATTAATCCTAACATTTGCTGACTGTCTGTTTATTATCGTATTTTTATACCTACTAATAAAAACTGCCTCTTTAATTTTTTTTTTTTCATTATCTCTCTCTTGGCCTAAAATTTTTATTTTATTTATATCAAAATTAAACTTAAAATTACAATTTCTATCATGATCATAAAAAACAGATTCAGTATATAACTTGACTTCATTACTATTATCATTACATATCTGTACATTTTTCAAAACTCTTTTATATAACAATTTATGTTCTTTAATTCTTTTCTCTATATTACATCTAGATTCCCCTACATATGATAAGTTACACCCACAAAAAATTCTATAAATTATATTACTCACGTTATTTTTTCTAACTTATCTTTTGAATTATTAACCATTCTATTTAAATTACCTGATCCATAAAAAGAAACATTATATATACCATTATAAACTTTTTTCATAAATTTTACTTGATTATTATTATAAAAAGGCAAAGAAATCCACTTCTTACTCTTAATTTCTTCATCACCAGTATTTCTATTAATTTTCTTACTAAATTGACAAACCACTTGATAAATTTCTTTTATATTATAACCTACACTTAATAATTCACTTACATAATTTTCAATATTTTTCTTTTTATCACATGCATATTTACACAAAATATTATTTCTATACAAAAAAGACCTAAAACCAGCCATTTTATAATTATGTGGCACTTTAGATAAATAGGGAATATACCCTCTAGTTTCAATAGGTTTAATAAACAATTTATAGTCAATCATATTATTGTTCCTTGAAATTATCAAATCTAAATATTTAATACTGTTATTATATTCTTTCTCCATAGTCCAGATAAGACCTTTTAATTTATTATATTCATCAAAAATTTTATCAATCATTTCTGAAGAAGCACATATAAAAACATCATCCACATATCTCGTATATATCTTAATATTTCCCATAAATATAAATTTGTTTAAAATTTTCTCTTCATAATATGACAAAACAAAACTGCATAACTGTGCCACCATTGGTAATCCCATTGGCCAGCCTTTACTCATCTTATAAAATTTACCATTAAAGGATGCAACAATATTTTGTTCAATAAAATTTAAAGCCTTCATCAGAAAACATATTAATTGATTATCCACTTTCTTTTCCAATAAAGCTTGATGAATTATCTTAATTGAATCAAGTCTATCAATAGATCCATACATCTCAGAAACATCCAATGACACTAAAACATCATCACAGTCCAAACTTAAATCTTTAATTTTTTCAACAAAATCAAATGATGACGTTACAGAATATTTTCCAAATCCAAGTAAATCTTGTAAAATTTTAGCTATATATTTACTAGTCTTATACACAAAAGACCCTCCAAAATCCAAAATTATTCTAAGTGGATAACCTTCTTTATGTAATTTTACATTAGCAAATACACGTGGACAAATAGCACTTGAAGGATATAATGAATAGTACACATTATCATTTATTCCTTTATTCTTTGCCTTTAATAAAATGTTATTAATAAATTTCATTCTTTCTGAATCAACATTATATTTATCAATCAATTCAAAATTTAATTTTTCCATTTGTAAAATAACTCCTTGAACATATTCATTATTTGAAATCAAGCACATCCGTAAACCTTTGTCTTCCTTTATTCTAATAAGTATGATCCTTCATGAAAAAGAGTTATTGGATTATTTAAAAAAACAATTAATGAAAGATAAATTGATTTGCTTAAAGGAAGACAAAGGTTTACGGATGTGCTTGATTTCAAATAATGAATATGTTCAAGGAGTTATTTTACAAATGGAAAAATTAAATTTTGAATTGATTGATAAATATAATGTTGATTCAGAAAGAATGAAATTTATTAATAACATTTTATTAAAGGCAAAGAATAAAGGAATAAATGATAATGTGTACTATTCATTATATCCTTCAAGTGCTATTTCTCCATGTGTATTTGCTAATGTAAAATTACATAAAGAAGGTTATCCACTTAGAATAATTTTGGATTTTGAAGGGTCTTTTGTGTATAAGACTAGTAAATATATAGCTAAAATTTTACAAGATTTACTTGGATTTGGAAAATATTCTGTAACGTCATCATTTGATTTTGTTGAAAAAATTAAAGATTTAAGTTTGGACTGTGATGATGTTTTAGTGTCATTGGATGTTTCTGAGATGTATGGATCTATTGATAGACTTGATTCAATTAAGATAATTCATCAAGCTTTATTGGAAAAGAAAGTGGATAATCAATTAATATGTTTTCTGATGAAGGCTTTAAATTTTATTGAACAAAATATTGTTGCATCCTTTAATGGTAAATTTTATAAGATGAGTAAAGGCTAGCCAATGGGATTACCAATGGTGGCACAATTATGCAGTTTTGTTTTGTCATATTATGAAGAGAAAATTTTAAACAAATTTATATTTATGGGAAATATTAAAATATATACGAGATATGTGGATGATGTTTTTATATGTGCTTCTTCAGAAATGATTGATAAAATTTTTGATGAATATAATAAATTAAAAGGTCTTATCTGGACTATGGAGAAAGAATATAATAACAGTATTAAATATTTAGATTTGATAATTTCAAGGAACAATAATATGATTGACTATAAATTGTTTATTAAACCTATTGAAACTAGAAAGTATATTCCCTATTTATTTAAAGTGCCACATAATTATAAAATGGCTGGTTTTAGGTCTTTTTTGTATAGAAATAATATTTTGTGTAAGTATGCATGTGATAAAAAGAAAAATATTGAAAATTATGTAAGTGAATTATTAAGTGTAGGTTATAATATAAAAGAAATTTATCAAGTGGTTTGTCAATTTAGTAAGAAAATTAATAGAAATACTGGTAATGAAGAAATTAAGAGTAAGAAGTGGATTTCTTTGCCTTTTTATAATAATAATCAAGTAAAATTTATGAAAAAAGTTTATAATGGTATATATAATGTTTCTTTTTATGGATCAGGTAATTTAAATAGAATGGTTAATAATTCAAAAGATAAGTTAGAAAAAAATAATGTAATATAATTTATAGAATTTTTTGTGGGTGTAACTTATCATATGTAGGGAAATCTAGATGTAATATAGAGAAAAGAATTAAAGAACATAAATTGTTATATAAAAGAGTTTTGAAAAATGTACAGATATGTAATGATAATAGTAATGAAGTCAAGTTATATACTGAATCTGTTTTTTATGATCATGATAGAAATTGTAATTTTAAGTTTAATTTTGATATAAATAAAATAAAAATTTTAGGCCAAGAGAGAGATAATGAAAAAAGAAAAATTAAAGAGGCAGTTTTTATTAGTAGGTATAAAAATACGATAATAAACAGACAGTCAGCAAATGTTAGGATTAATGAATTGTGGGATATTTAAATCGACATGTGTTTCCGGTTGGTAATAGATGATTCCATTTTGAAAGTTGAGTTGAAAATGATTATGAATATAATCGAAAATATTTCTTTATGAGTTTTTATTAAGTTTTTATTTATATTGTATTATAAATTGTTTACCGTTGTTTGGAATATATTTAAGTTTGGTTATTGTATTATGGATATTAGCGGACATTTATTTTGTTTTATATATATATAATTTATAGGGCTACATATTTAGAAGTAATATTTTGAGATGAACTCATTGCAGACATTTAAATGTAATTGAATAGTCCTCTAGTGTCAATCAAAAGGACAATACATTTGTAAAGTTCAAAGAATTTACTAAACTTCATCCTTTTTCATATATCAGATTATCTACAATGCTTTTACTATAAGGAATGAATTTTAATTCAGTTACATTTAAAGAGTTTCAACGAATTGATCTCAAAATAATATATATATGCAATGTTTTATAATCTCTTGTAATAGGTTGATTTTTAATTATAACCATTTTTGTTCTATATTGTCATTATTCTTGATTTTATGGTTTTGGAATATCACACAGTTCAGCAGGTTTTACTACCTACGTCCCCAACAACTCATTTCTTTGAAATTCCTCTTTACTGATATAATTTTTTTGTCACAATATGCAAACAATTTATGTATAGCTTGTTATTTCTGCTACACGTTTACATGACTAAAAGGCTAATATGTGTATTAATTATTTTGTTTAATCCAGACAAGTTTTAAGATTAGAAGTATAAGTAATCAATGAAAAAAAATAGCTCTAAGATATTTTTCAAAACTTTAATGGTAAAAAAAAGTAAAAAAATAAGGAAAACACACACACAATTGGTTTTCAAATATTTGAAAATTTTGTTATTTTAAATGAGTAAAGTAAAACCATTTTGAAACAGCTCACTGGAGAGAAAAACTCTTTTTAACAGCTCATCTTAGAAAAGCAAAGAAGATTTTAGCAGTTTTCCAATATTGTTTGACTGTTCACAAAATAACATGACAGTTATTTACCATCCAATATATAATGATTAACTCAATTGGCTACAAGTTAGTTACCGTAAAATAAATACACACACACACACACACATATATATATAGCTTTTTAATTTAGTACATTTGGAACGGATAAAGTAAATTATTAAAAATAGTGAAAATGTAAAACAGATTTTAGCACAACTTGAAAATAGCTTCTTATATAAGAATTAATAAATCCATATCTCAAATTAAAAAACAAACAAACAAACAAACAAAAACAGTAAAAATATAAAACAGGAGAATGGATAAAAATAAATCTTCGAAGCCGAAGTATAAATAAATTATATCATAAGCATTTTTAAATATATTTAAAATTGTAGACTAAGTTAAAATATTATATTGATATAAAAAATGAAAAAAAAATTTTTTTTGACATTTTATTTTTTATATATGTCAAAGCGTTGATCGGGAAACGAATCCGGGCCAGCTGCTTGGAAGGCAGCTATGCTAACCGCTAGGCCACCAACACTTGACGATTTTTTGACATTAGGTAAAAAAATCTATTATAATTGTTAAATAAATTTTAAATAAAGATTTATTTCTGATATTTATGATGTAATCAAATAATAACGATAAAGTCAGTAAGATAAAACAGTTAATTAATATAATTGCACCACAATTAATTTTTAATAAAAGGTAAAGGTAAAACTTTGAGCAGAGAAACATACAATCTGTTCACTTTTTAGAAAGGTAGCATTATTCCATAATCATTTCTATTTTTTTTTTTTTGTTTTATACTCAAATGACCAATCCACATTAATATTAAAACTTTATTCTCAAGCTAAAAAAGAAAATGCTACTGGCTTTATTGTTCGTGAGTTCATAAAAAGTTCGATCGCCGAAACTGCAAGAGCCAGAATCGATTCTGTGACACTCCACTACCTGAACCAAACCGCACAGGGTTTTTTTTCCAACTAATAATAGGTAATAAATCATTTATATATATATCAATCCGGGATGACATATTGAATTAGCAAATTTATTCATCCTTTATATGAGTGCTAAATATACTAAACTATTTTAATATCAATATAAACTCAATAAAATGAATTGCAAAATCAACAACAAATATACAAATAAGTTATGATTCCAATACATTTAATCTCGTTGCACAATATTTTCCTATCAGTTTTAGATTTATAAAATTAACTGCCTCATTGTTAACGGCAAATGTCATTAAACTCAAAGTGAAATCAAATCTTAAACATGTTAACATAACATAGAAATTATTCTCTCATCGCAAATGCAAAGATACTCACAATTATATACTTGAAAGCCTTTCATATTTATCTAGACAAGCTGCAAGTGACTTTATATCTTTCATTAATTGCAAAATATTTAAGGTGCCAGACATTTAAATATAACCATAGCAACTCTCTCCATATATGCCATTTAATGCAAACTATAGTAGTCAATAGATTCCAAAGGTATATGCATTTAAATCCCTAATTAGTGCAAGGGAAAGGAATGGTGACCATATGAAGTTTAAATATCATGAAGAAAAAAAAAGGTAGAACTAGATACTTGATTTAAAAACAAACAAAAAAAATCATATAGAATGTGTTAACGTCTTTAAAAAATAATTATGGTTACAAATACATCATAGATTGTTTCCTGAAAATTATGTCTAAAAGAAATTTGTGTAAAATATATATATATGGAAAATAAGGAGAATGGTTTCCGACCTAAGAATACAACAAAAATAATTAAATCATATAATTTTTTTTATTAGAATCATATATTTTGTTTGCTATCAAATTTTATTTTATACACATGGAATATAAATAAAAAATGAGTTATAGGAACATAAATTTCATTCTAAAAATAAAAAAAACTTGAAAGTGATAACTTATGATAAAACCCTCATTGGTTTCTTTACACAAGCCAGCAAAAACTTTAAAGTTCAAAGCAATCGTCTTTTTACATTATAAGTAAAAAAAAGAAAATAATTATTATTATTATTTAATTTTTCCAATTTATTATTTTTATTCCATTTAACTTATTAATTTTTTAAATTACTAACTAACATCTTCAGAAAAAGAAATTATAAAACCGCTGGTACATTATATTTATCAAAAATATGGGTGAATTCCTGCTTGCCTATAAAACAGAAAAGAATCCCAGATTTAATTAGCTGTTACTTTCTGACATAAATGCATACATGTGTGCATGATTGGAATAGCATTACTGTCATTAAAACTTGTAATATATAATTTACAATGTATTGATATTTTAGCAAAATTAATAAATATAAATTTAAACAAACTTAAATTTTTTTAACATCAACACCAACAAGGAATCTTTTTAAAAACCTAATTTTAAAGTGCAAACAAAGCATCAATACCAAAAAGATACTTTCCTTTCAAAACAAGACAACAAAAACATTACAATGCACTAAAACAAATTTCTCCATTTGGAGGAATATTGCCAAAAAAGGGATTTTTGTTTTTAAAATAATAGGAAATAAAGAGATGAAACAATTAAAAAAATTAGATGATAATAATAGACCTAAGTTTTTTTAATAGTTTTGTTATATAACCATGATGAAAGCAACCTCAGAAATAAATCTGAAAATAAATACCCAATTAAAAATATTTACAATCTTCTAAAAAAGAAAATAAATTATTTTACATTACTTACATTAAATTACATAGAATTTAAAAAAAAAAATCTAATAACAATTTAACACAATCTAAGAATTACTTTGAGGAATATAAGATGATTTTTTAATGCTTTTCAGATAATAATGTTCGTTTCTTCATTCCAATAATGAATATGTCACAACAGCTCTATTCCCAAAGTAACTTTTTTTTGACCCAATCGTGTTATTTTAAAACAAAATATATTTTTAAACCTACATTCTATCAAAATCATACAAAAATAATTTGTGTAAGAAAAGAATTAGGTGTACATTTATTTTTGGTTTAAGCAAATCATATTCAATTATTTAAAGATATTTTAATTAAAAAGATGAAGCTTAAGTTGATGAATATCAAAACATTTACTCATAATTATTCAAAATTATTAAATTAAAAATATATAGATTAATAGAAATAATTCACTGCACATTTATTTACTTTATTGTCATCTATATAAACAGATAAAAGCTAGTATTATCAAATATCTAAATTAATTTATATCTAATGGCCTTCATCATTAAAAGCAATAGACAGTATACATGAATTCAGAAGCTATTTCTATTAAAAGCTAATGACATGTTAATTTTTATATATGAAAGTTTGAACACAAATATTTTTTTTTAACTATATGTTGTGATCTCAATTATATATTGAGTAAAAAAATAGTACAATATTAAAATAAAATATTATATATAATTTTTCCTAATTTGCCAGAGTTATTAAAATGTCTATATTAGTTTTTGATTCTTAATGTTGCTAACAATTGAACATTCAAAGTTTTATAATTATATATTCATTATTTATGCTTACATAGAGTGGAATAATATAGAGTAGATTACTAAGTTAATGAACTTGTTAAATACAAGTTAATACTATATCATTGTTTTATTATATAAATATTAAGCCAAATGACTTATGTATAAAAATATATAGCAAATTGTGCTTTCAATATATAAATGATATATGCATATTACATTTTATTTATTACCATTGTTTCCATGCAGGTGCGCACACACACACACACACACACAGGAATACATGTATAAAAGCATGCTCACAAACTAATTGATCTATATTCACCAACCAAGGCAGTGGTTCCCTGATTGCAGACTCAGGCTGTCATTTGATGATGACTTTTTATTTAGGTACTTACAACTGCAGATCAGTTTCAAGTGAAGAAAGATTGCAAGAAGAAGAACTGTCATATTAAATGGGACATTATTGGACTTTGGGAAGTTAGAAGAAAAGATGAAGAAACAATTGATTTAAAAAGTGGGCATATACTCTACTATAAAGGCATTGGAAATACAAATGGAATAGGATTCATTATAAATAAAAAATGGAAGAATAACATTGCGAGATTGATGGTGTATCGCACAGAGTGGCAAGATTAGTTTTACAACTTAATAGCAGATACCAAATGCAGATAATTTAGGTTTATGCTCCAACAAGTTCTCATAGTGATGAAGTTATAGAAGATTTTTATATGGATGTGCAAAAGGCTTTTGATCAGAGTAAACAACATTTTAAAATTGTTATGGGTGACTTTAATGCTAGAATTGGTAAACAAATGAAAAATGAAAATGCTGTAGATAATTTTGGTTATGGTAATAGAAATGAGAGAGGACATAGACTTGTGGAGTTTGCAGAAAAAGAAAAACTTTATATTATGAATTCTTTTTTTGAGAAAAATGTTAAAAGGAAATGGACATGGAAGCATCCAAATGAAGGTACAGCAGAATTGGATTATATTTTGACTAACAGAAAATACATATTTCAAGATTGTAATGTTCTTAATAAATTTAACACAGGAAGTGATCATCGATTAGTAAGATGTAAGATACATGTTAATGCAAAACTGGAGAGACAAAAATTATTAAGGAAAACAATATTTACAGTTGATATTCCTAATCTTCAGAAACACTGTAATGAATTTAAATTAGAACTTACAAATCGGTTTCAAGTATTAGTAGATTTTGAACATGATTCAGATTTGAATGACATTAATAAGAAAATAACTGATACACTTTTAAAAACTGCAACAAAGATAGCTGATAGAAAACAGCAGCAATTGACCAATAAAATTTCTACTGAGACTAGAGAATTTATGAAGAAAAGAAGAAATATGAGGATATACAACAATGATGCATTAAAAAAGATTGAATATCTCGAATTTTGTAAAATGATGTGGAAAAGAGTTGAAAATGATATAAGAAAGTATAATTGTGAACTAGTGAGGAAAAGTGTAGAATAGAATAAAAGTCTAAAGAGTGTAAAACAACATTTTGGTATTGGTAGGAAATTTATATCTGCAATAAGAAAAAAAGATGGCATTATTACTAAAAAAGAGATGACATCATGAAATGTGTAGAAGACTTCTATCAAGAATTATATAGTAATGAAGAACAAGTGCCTGCTATATCTTCCGAATTGCCCAGAAATTTTGAATGAGGAAGTGAGACATGCAATTAAATTTATGAAGAAAGAGAAGGCTTCAGGTAATGATGGAATCATAATTGATATATTAAAAGAAGCAGGTGAAGAAATAGAAATTTTTTTTAGCAAAGTTATATACCAAATGTCTAAATGATAAAGATATACCAGATGATTGGAAGAATGCAGTATTAATATTAATATTTAAAAAATGTGATAAAGAAGATATTAGAAATTACAGACCTATCAGTCTTTTATCAGTTTTATACAAAATTTTTACTAAGATAATTACAACTTGTCTACAGAAAACACTGGATTTCCACCAACCAAGAGAACAGGCTGGATTTAAAAGTGGTTTTAGTACAGTAGATCATATCCAGGTATTGAGAGAAGTTATAGAAAGGATAAATGAATATGAGTTGCCATTATGATTAGGATTAGTAGATTATGAAAAGGCATTTGATTCTATAAACATTTCTTCAGTGATTAAAGCATTGTATAATCAAGGTGTAGATACAGGATATTGTCACAATATTTAAAAAAATGCAACAGCAACAATTAGATTATATAATGATAGTAGAAAAATTAACATTGAAATGGGGGTAAGACAGGGTGACTCCATATCTTCAAAACCTTTTACAGCAGTGTTGCAAGAAGTATTTTGTGGATTAAAATGGGAAGCTAAAGAAGTGAAAGTAAATGGAGATTATTTAAATCATTTAGATTTTGCAGATGATGTAGTTGTTTTTACAAATAATGCTTTAGAGCTACAGGAAATGTTGCAGGAGTTATCAGATGAAAGTAGGAAAGTAGGACTAAAGATAAATATTAAAAAGACTAAAGTAATGTTTAATAGATTTTCTCAAAATATGAAAATAAAGATTGATTATGATGAGTTAGAAGAAGTTAACAGTTACAAATACCTTGGTCAGATTATTAATACAGATGGAAATATAATGGATGAAATTAATCATAGAATTAAACTTGGTTGGAGTGCTTTTGGTAGAAATAACTTGATACTAAAAGGAAATATGCCTATGTGTTTGAAAAGGAAGGTTTTTAATAAATGTGTTTTGCCAGTTCTTACTTATGGATCTGAGACTTGGACACTTAATAGAAGAGCAATACAGAGACTTCAGACCACTCAAAGAAGTATGGAGAGATGCATGTTGGGAGTAACAAGAAGAGATCGAAAATGCAATGTATGGGTAAGAGAACAAACAGGTGTTACTGACCTCATTGAAAAAAATTAAAAGACTGAAGTGGAGTTGGGCTGGACATATTGCTAGAAGAGATGATAATATATAGACAATTGAAATTTTAAATGGGATTTCAAGAGATTGTAAAAGACCCAGAAAGAAACCACATGTGAGATGGATGGATGAAATAAGAAAGTGTGCAGGGGTGTTGTGGAGAAGAAAAGCTAAAGATAGGAAATGATGATGAATTGAACTTGGAGAGACCTTCATCCTGCAGTGGATTGATAATAGTTGATGATGATGATTCATAATCTCTAAATATCAAATAAAAAAATTAATATTTTTTTTTACCATTTGTTTAAAAGAATTTTAAATTTTACACTTAACATTATTACATTTAATTTTTTATCTCACAGTGTATATGAACTATGTGATAAATAGATAAATGTATTACTATAGATATTTTCAACATATATATACAATATAAAGACATATGTATATATATGTGATAAATAGATAAATGTATTACTATAGATATTTTCAACATATATATACAATATAAAGACATATGTATATAAGTGTGTTTTCTATTATCCTTGAATTTTGATATCACTAATAATGAGATATTGTTAAAGAATCTGACAAAAAATTTCATTAATATTGAAATAGATGATTTTTTTTCTACAGTACAGGCTTTTTCATACCTGCACTCCAATATTTAATATATAGAAGGATTGAAATCAGACTTTCACATGATCCTCAACTACCCATGCTACCTTATACTGCTGGCACACCTGATCATACACATGTTGAAGAGATAAACAATCACCAAAATTCATATTTTGTGCTAAAACAGCACTCATCAGTTGGTCCAGATTATTATCTCCATACATATATACAATCAATGCTCAGCTTATATTAAAATAGCCAATCTTCATACTTTAAAGGACTCCACCCAACAACTGTTCAGTCATCCATTTCATTAAAAATCTGATGATAGAATGCTCAAAGCCCACATTGGTGCCAACTTTCTTATCCTACCCATGTTGACAATAAGTTACTCTGACCCCTCACATTTAGAACATAATCCATTTACAAACATATACAAGGGATAGTCAGATCTTGCTAGTTTATCACAAAATATGTATATTGTTGATTATTTATCTTTTTAATATGTGTGTGATCAAGTGTATCAGCACTCTGAAATAACATGGATAGTTGAAGGTCATGTAAAAGTCTGAGTTTCAAATCCCCTATATACTAATATTAAAATAAAACAGACATTCTTATACACAATGCACTACTTGATCACATGTTTCAGTACCATAAACAGTTTAAAAATCTAAATTAGGAATATAGTTGTTTTGTTATCTGTTGAAGTTGAATTTCAGGAGTTGGTATAGTTTTTAAGGACTGGACATCAAATTTTAACTAAAATGATTGGTAAATGATCTATTTTTAATGTTAAGTATCATTTTAAACTTAAAATGTATTAATCAGTATTCTTTTGAATGATCTGCAACTAAATATGCTGCTATTTTTTATTATTTTTTATATTATGTAAATATTAAAACAAGTTATCTTCATATTACAATTACGTCTGAGTTACAACAATATCAATAACAAAAAAATATATAATAATTTTCTCCTCCATAATATCAGCAAGAACACACAAACCTTACAATATACCATAATCTAGACTGCCAAATTGCATTTAAAAAATCATTTAGAATTCGAATTTGATAATTCTTCCAGTATTAATAAAGCCACTTATATAATATTTAAAATAGCCTACAAATTGTTTAGTTTTTGTAGGTGATAATAGAGGTATTACTTATACCAGGGGGTGGGCAATTGTTTTGGCTTGGGGGCCACAGATGTTAGCAGAGGGCCACACCTTTTTATCATGACACAATAAACACACTACTTTATTCCCCGTATTACCAAAAAAATGTTTGCTTGTCCATTCTTCATTAAACACATGGCATTCATCACTGATTTTACATTTTTTTGGATGGTTCAGGTTTTACTAAAGTTGGAAATGTATAAATTTGCTAATGCAAAGACAAAATTGAAATTAACTAGATCACTGGAAAAGCACTGCACATCGTATCTACACTGCACCTGTGTATTGATGTGGCAATCCTAGTGGAAAATATGAGATGAATCTTCGGTCATGCACAGTAAGGAAATCTCAGTTCAAGACAGATTTTTCTGATTATTTTGGCAGGCCAAATAAAAACTCTTAATGGGCCGCTATTTGCCCACCCCTGACTTATACCTATTTAAAATGTCTAAAATATAGGAATATATGTAATTATACCATAGATGGATGTATATACTTTTTTAATAGATGTGATATTTATCATAGTAAAAATATAAAAACAACCTTTAGCACATAACATGTAATTTCTGCTGAAAGAAAAATAACACTAAACACACACACACACACTAGATGGGGCTTACCAATAATTCTAAACAAGTTTTGTTTTATAAGTGCTGAAAGAGAAAGAATCAAAATCTCTATCGTTGACCCTACCTCCAGACCAATTGGTTTCGAAATTATGGCTCACCTCAATGGAGAAAATCCACCCATACAAACAGATATTTTAATTTTAATTCTCACCATCATCCTGCACAAATTTTTTTTTATAGCAAAAAAAATCTGTTGACTAGAGCTTATAATTTATCTGAAAAAGAACATCTTACTCAAGAAATAGAACTTACAAAAATATTCTACTTTCTAATAATTATAATAAAAAACATCATATATAGGGCTTTACATAACATTAATACTAAAAAAAAAAAACAGGATAGAATTGACAATTCCTCTTTCAATAGAGTAATTTTACCTTATATTAAAGGGGTTACTGATAAAATCAGTAGAATACTATCTTGTTTTAATATAAAGACTATTTTTTTACTGGCAAAAAAATTGGTGATTTTTTATATAAACCTAAAGACAGAATATTTTTAAAACACCAAAGAGTTTATGAAATTCCATGTTTGCAATACTCAAGAAGCTATGTGGGTCAGTCTAATAAATGAATACATGTCAGAATTAAGGAACATAGAAATGCTTTTAATCAAAAAATTAGCACATCAGTTTTTACTTCTCATTTTTTTTAGAAATTGGTCACAAACCTGATTTTGACAATACAAAAATACTTGCTAATTTGAAAAGATATAATTTAAGAACCATGAGAACATCAATTGGAATATTAAAGAGATCTACTGGTTTAAATAGGGCTGATGAAACACAATGTATTCCAGCTATGAGGAAATCTCTCATTTTATCTAATATTAACTTAAAATTAATAGGTGAAATAACTGAGGCAAATAAACATTTTGATAAGCCTCATATTGTGAATGCTGAACTACTTCAAGCTGAATCTCATTTTTCATGTGCACTGAGTCACATTATTGTTTGAGATCTAATGATTTATCTTTCAAAAGTTAACTTTGATAATGGCTGATTCTAGTCCATCAAAATAACGGTATGTAATGTTAAATAATTTATGGTTCAGCCCAAAAACTATTAATTTATCTGCATCCTACAACTGTGAAACCATTATATGGATATATATATATATATATATATATATCCCCCAAAAATTATAAATGATGGAATGTGCTTATGATGTGATGTGAGACCCTAACTCACCATTAAAGAGAAGATAAGGTAATGTAAAACTCTAACTAACCATAATATAACACATAATAATCTTAATGATAATGATAAATGAAGGATAATAAGACTCTACCTAATTTAACACAACTAATATAAGATAGACTTTCTTTACAGGGATTGTCACAAACATAGAAGTTCTACCATTGAGAAATCATATGAAATATACTCTACAATGGTTCTTCTATTGTTGAATCTTTCTAGTTATCATCTTATAATAATCATTAGGAAAATGCTTAGAATACATAATATCTAACATAATATTTCATATAAAATAATCTATTAAGCTATTCTATTGTACTCTAAAAAACTATAAAGATAATTTGTTAAAACACAAATTAAATTGATTTAAATAATTACTGTATTTTATGAATATCTGCAGAGATCATGCTATTTTTTTTAATAAATCCAGAGTTCTGGCAAATTATACCAAAGGTAAACCAGATAAGGGCTTGAAACCTTGAATCTGACCACATTTCAATGCCTTCACTAGTGTTCTGTGATTTACTATCCTATGGATGATATATATGAAGTTACACTTGCTCTCAATTCACTTGTGATCTGGCATTAGAACAGGGTGGAACATGAGACTTGGGAATAACCGATAAATTATTAATAATATTAATTAAACACACTTATGGCTAAATAAATTAATATATATAAATTAACATGCTAATATTAAATTTGGATTGATTTGGAATGGTTTGAAGTAGTTTATAAGAGACACGTGAAACAGAATTACAATCAAAAATAACTTTCATAATTAAGTTAAGCAAATTAATTAATATAAAACAAAATAGAAGTGCATTGGTGAAATCTTACATATGTAGGTGTTATACAATGATGAGTTTATTTAGTTAGGAGCTAAATATTACAAGGATGATGTATGATAAAATATAACTTATTCTTACTAATAATACATAATGAGCAATAAATATACTCCCTATGCAGATTACTTGAGTAAACGAGATTAGATGTTCAAATGCTGAACTGTATAACAATAACAAAGCAGGACACACTGGTGATTTTAGTGGAGCTTCTGATACTATGACACTAAATTACTAAATAAGAATTGCAGTATGAATGTATAATTAGTTAAAGAATTGAGAACCAAGTACTCAGTTCCCTTGGACTGTACAACTTGTTAGCATAATGTGAACCTTAGTTTGGGAGATTGGATCAGCTTTACAATTGGTTTCTGGACCTTCATGTGTCAGTTCTAAGAAGGTTGTCTGAATTAATAATGGGGTGGTGTTTTACCATAAGCTCATTTATAAAGAAAGCATAGCAAGTTGTATTGCATGTATAGTGCTTTGTAAGAACACATTTGTAATGCTTACTGAAGAATATTAATTATTAAATTTATAACTAATGTGTGAAATATTATAGTTTCATTCTGCAAAACTACGTTACTCCAGTTCACTAATTAGCATACTTAAAACATGCTAACAGAGGTTTCATTGAAGCAACCTAGTTTAAGAATGCTAAATCTGAATAGTTTATCTAATAAACTATGGAGGAGAAGCATATTTGGGTTTAGTTAATTATTATTAATATGCTTTTTAAATATTATCCGGTGCTTTTCTCATGTACTGGACCAGCCACCAGGTGATGCTGCAGAACCACCAAGAAGCCCGCAATTGATAATTTTTTAAAAAATATTCACTAAAAATCGCTTAATTTTAGAAATGGTAACACCCCTCCCCCTGCGCACGAGACAAATCGGTCAAAATCACTGAAATTGAAATGTATAATTGAAAAAAAAAACTATAATAAAAGCTTACGAAATTAAACAAAAACATACTAAATGTCAGAGCGATTTCAAAAAGAAACACTCTTTAGTTATCTAACTAACAGATAATAAATTCAAACCTTAATAACAGACTAATACATATTAAGTAACCAATTTCCCTGGAGAGTGAGTTCATCTTTCAGCAGGTTGTTGAATTTTTTCGTCCTTGCAAAATGAAACTTGGGCATTCTAGATCGCTCCATTTGTGACAAAATATGGATATATATATATTATATTCCCCCCCTATTGATCACGTTTTCTTTCACTTAAAGTTGGTTATTTTTAAAATAACATACACACAATACGCACAATTTTGAAATGTAGATAGAAAGTGAAAAAATAGCTAAACATTTTTGGTACTATATGTATTATAAAGAAATTTCCAGAACTCGGGTCACGTGACTGATTGATTTTGCAAGTTTTTCACAGGAAAATTAATCTCTACGTTTTTAGAGAGTGAAAGTATTTTTTTAAAAAATGGAAAATAATACTTTTTCTCACTTTAAATTATAAATCAATAATTACAACAAATTAAATATCCTTTTTTTTCTTTTCAAAAACTTTATTTTCTTGTATCAATACTGAACATATATTTATAAGTTGTGAGTGGAGGGAGTTTGAAAATGGTAAATGTAACAATTTATATAATATAAAACTCCAACATTTCAACTGTTTTTAATCTTCTTATAGTTATTTTTGGAGTTTTATATTATATAAATATGTTCAGCATTGATATAAGAAAATAAAGTGTTTGAAAAGAAGAAGGATTTTTATTTAATTTGTTGATATTATTGGAGAACATATATATTTTAAAAGAAAAAGTGATTGTACATTTGCAGTGTTATAATATATGATTATAAATCAAATAATTTGTACTGTATACAGTATATGCATTTTCTCAAAATATTGATCCATCAAGCTTTCTGGGGTTTTTTGGGAGGGGCTTCCTCCGTTAATACTTTTTATTTAGCTTAGGGATGAAAGAAAGTAAAACGAAAACAGTACTGTTCTATTTAGTTTGTGCTTTAATGAAGACAAAACGTAACCCTAAGATGTAATACTTTTTATTTATTGTTTGAAATGCGGCATTTCAAAAAGATCAAATGAAAACTGCTGTACACATTCCATTTTATAAGTTTTAAAGTTTATACAGCTTTTTATGGACACACATGCGGACAACAAATTAGAATTAAAATAACTAATAAACAGACATTTAATCAAAAACTGACACGCAAACAAATGAAGGCAAAAGACTAGTGATTTCTTTAGGTTATGTGTTTATTTATAACAAATAAATAAAAAAACACAAATTCAAGTACACTTGTTGATTTTAAAAATATAGAGATTAATTTTCCTGTGACAAAACTTGCAAAATCAATCAGTCACGTGATACGAGTTCTGGAAATTTCTTTATACTACATATAGTACCAAAAATATTTAGCTATTTTTTCAGTTTCTATCTACATTTCAAAATTGTGCATAAGTTATTTTAAAAATAACAAACTTTAAGCGAAAGAAAACGCAATCAATAGACGGGAAAAATATAATATCCATATATATATATATATCCATATTTTGTCACTAATGGAGCGATCTAGAATGCCCAAGTTTCATTTTGCAAGGATGAAAAAATTCAACGACCTGCTGAAAGATGAACTCACTCTCCAGGGAAATTGGTAATCTATTTTAATTACTTTCAAATTATATTTTCTATTCTGATTATTTTATTTCTATTTTGTTGATTTTATATATGTGTGACTTAATCCGAGTACTTGCAATAATTTTGATATAAACTAGTAATAGAGTAACATATTAACTGAATTTAAACTCTAATGACACTATTATAGATTAATAGGAACATTGATTACTTAATATGTATTAGTCTGTTTTTAAGGCTTGAATTATTATTATATCTGTTAGTTAGATAACTGAGACTGATTCTTTTTTAAGACATTTCCCTGCCATTTTTCATGCGGTTATTTTTGCATTTTATAAATACTTTTATTTTTTAAATCGCTTTGAGATTTAGTATGTTTTTGTTTAATGTTGTAGGCTTTTATATATATTTTTTTCTCATTTATTTTATAGGGTTTTAAAAATAGCATTCATAATTTGCACTTTACTTATTTTTCATTGAACCCTTTGTGTGGGAGGGGAGGGAGATTTCTAAACATTATTCAGATGTTATAATCAACTTTTGTTTTAAATTTCAATTTTCTATTCTGATTATTTTATTTCTGTTTTGTTGATTTTATATATGTGCAATTTAAACCCAGTATTCACAATAATTTTTGATATAAACTAGTAATACAGTAACATATTAACTAAATTTAAACTCTAATGATGCTATTACAGGTTAATAGGAACATTGATTACTTAATATGTATTAGTCTGTTATTAACCTTTTAACCGCTAATTTTATTATTGGTTGTATGAGATAAAAATCAAATCTTTTAATTGGCCAACTCACAAACTGAAGACAAAGCCTATTGTTAAAACATATTCGCCTATAATATTAAATTCAACTCAGATACGTTTATAAAAAGTATATTATTAATTTTTCAGGTTATGAAGAGAATGAAAGTTCTTTCAAAAATAAATTGCTATTTATTTATTCTAAAATATTCAATTTCGGCAACATAAAAGCTATAATATAAACAAAAAGATCGACTTTTACGTTATAGAAAAGTAAATATTTCTTTTTACTACAGCTTCAATATTTTTACAAAAATCTTCGATATTTTTCGAAAATAATTTTGTTTTTTTAGTTTATTTTTTAAAAATTATTTTTAATTTGTCAAATTATCCTTTTTTTAATACTTAAATCACATTCGAAATGAAAATTTCAGCGTTTATCTTTATTTTCTTTGATCAGGCGATTTCTTTGTTTTTTCCAGCCAATCAGAATGTCTTTGTCGGCTGAGAACTGGCTGAGAGCCAATCACCAATAAGCTTCTTTCTTTGTTTAGCTTTAAATGCAGTTTTTTTTATTTTTTACTTGTAAAAGAATTCGGAAGAGGGCACCATCTTAAAGAGCTTTTAAAAATCTATTTAAAAACATATTGAACGAATATTTTCGTATAAAAACTTGCAGAGTTAGAGTGATGTCAGATGTCTACGAGGTGCCTCATAAGAGGCGGGAAAAGGGTTAAGGTTTGAATTTATTATCTGTTAGTTAGATAATTAAAGAGTGATTCTTTTTGAAATCGCTTTGATATTTAGTATGTTTTTGTTTAATTTTGTAGGCTTTTATTATAGTTTTTTTTTTTTCAATTATACATTTCAATTTCAGCGATTATGACCGATTTGTCTCATGCTCCGGGGAGGGGGAGTACCATTTCTAAAATTAAGTGATTTTTAGCGAATATTTAAAAAAAATATCAATTGCAGGCTTCTTGGTGGTTCTGCAGCATCATCTCATGGCTCATCTAGTACATGAGAAAAGCACCTATTATGCTATTATCTAACTATATATCTATTATTAATATGCAAACTTTATGGTAATCTAGAATGCAATAGCTTAACTAAACATACATATATAAGAACATATTTCAAAATGAAAAGTTTTACTTGCTAAAAGCAGCACAAATTATTTACTGGAGAGATTCTAATCATCTCTTTGAAGTTACTAAATTAATAATCTCCATTTTGAACTGTGGCATATCATAAAATATCAATGGGATAAACAAAACGAAATAAAAAAGAATAGTCATGACCATATATTAGAAAAATATATATAATAACTATTTACAGTTATTATGTTTAAGAGAATTATTTAAAATTTATAATTATTCATTTAAGATAGGCAAAATTGTTACAATTATTAAATTTAATCTAAAGTTACATTAAGAATTTATATTATATAGTGTAGTTTGTTGAGGAATTATTTATAAGTTTATAATTTATGAAAGTTCATTAAAATAGCTAGCTTAAGAAGCTTTAAGAGTAATTCAGTATAAGATCATTTTTAGAGAGCTCTGCAGTGAAGAAATATTTCCAATCTTCTGTCTAGCTGAGTCTTCCAGCATTGTATTTGACACTGGAATTTTTTAATTGGTTGTCTCTTGATGCCTTCTTGGCAACTGGAAGAACTGTTTTTTTTATTTTGCAATGATGATGATGACTTGCAGTGCATGGAAGTTTATCACTCTTCTGAATGAAGACAGCAAAGCTGGGCTTTCTTAGCCGATTGTCTTATTAAAATGGGTATAGCTCATGGCAGCAGCTACTTCACTTATAATAGAGAGGGGATCTGGAGCATTGAATTTGGAGATGTTTTATGTGAGTCTTCTGACCCCCTCTCACCAACATATTAAACAGCTTGAGTAATTTTGTTTTGTCCCAAATTATATTTTACATTTACTTTTAAAAATCTGTTTTAAATCTCCACACAATTTTAACCAGGTGTGTGTGTGTCATAATATTTTCCAAGAATTATTCAATCTTTTAAAATTAATTCTGTTAACCTAAAAATTCTGCTATATATGTATCTCAGTTGCCTAGGGAATTGAAATAATATGTCAGTATTACATGAAATAAAAGTAAATCTGTATATTAAATTTATTACAAATTAAAGATATAAAATAATATAATTGCATTGCAATGCTTATAACATCTAATGTGTTGCAGCTTCACTCGCATATATATATAATTAGTTTCCAACCAGTAACCACCTAAACATTCACAGTAAATATAGCAACAAATATTTCTAACTGCTGTCAAAGCAACCTTCACACCTTTTACTAGCAAGAATGGAAATCCATTCTTACTAATGGTCCATTGAATATATATATATATATATATATATATATATAACAATGTGTAAAAAACTTACTTTTAATTTATTATATAATCTATAATTAGATATAAGTATTATATACAGTTACACATATATATGTTAACACACACTAATATACCTAAATATACATAAACCTGCAATTGGTTAAATTTGAACTCAGAATAAATACTATTATGAATCATAGTAGGTGAAATGGGATGTGTGTCAATAAATATCATTTCAATATATATAAACTTTTAATGCATTTGACCTTAGGTCAATGATTTGGACTTCTTACACTGGACAAAAATTGAAATGCTATTTAGGATTATTTTACCAACGATTTAGCTTATAGTCTACTAAACTAGCTATAAAATTATTGGCAAGAAGATGAATATCTATACATTTTTTACTAGACAATAATACAATAATTAATACATTATAATCTCACCAATAGGCAAGCTTGATATTGTTAAGAACCTTTATTTACTGCAGTGGAATATTTAAAGCTACCTGAATATGTTATCAGGTAAATTGATCATAGCCAATTTAGAAAAACATCCAGTATTGCTTAGTATATAGAAACTTAATGATGTTCAGTTTCAGATAAACCAAAAATAGAAACAGTTCGAATACTCTCGTTTCAGCAAATTATAAACACAGTGAAAAATCTTTTCCTTTACTATCCCAAGATGGCAGGCTGTTGAAAAAATTCTTGCCCAGAAGTGAGTTATTTACATTCTATTTTATTTTTATTTAATACTTATTTTAAATAATCGGGTTTTGAAATTATGTATTTTTTGCTTCTGTATATGGTAGAACGCTACATTAATTTATAATTTTTTAAATAAATATTTTTTTATACTTAAATAATAATGCCCAAATATTCAATATTGTCTTGGCTATTTTTAATTTTATAACAATTCCACTTTTAAAAATTTTTTGTACTAAAATAATATTATTATCAAAGTATTCAATATGGTCCTATATTTATTTTGTTTCAGCTATTTTTAATTTTATAAAAATTCCACTTTTAAGAATTATTTTAAATACTTTTCTCTATCGGATTCCGATGAAACAGAGATTGCAGATATATACATATGAATTTTTATTTATATATAAATATACGCTTCCTTAAATTATATAGATTCATTACTTATATATATTTTTTCTTTTTATTTCCCGACAAACAATATATCTCATTAGTTTTAATTGTTACTGAGAGAAATTAAAGAGATGCGTTTTTATCAATTTCTAACAAAAGAAGACAATTAAATCGCAGCTATTAAATAAAATTTCAGAATGGTTTGAAAGTTGTTAGTAATTCTCTCCGTTTTCACATTTTTTCTTTCTCTTCTTCTTTACAAAAATTAAAAACAATTACATTTTATATTACAAAATTAATAAGTATGCATTTAACCTTTTGCATAATTTTTTTTTTTACTACATTAAAATTCTAATTTTATTAATGCTATGTAATTTTAGATTATATTTAAAAAATAATAAAAATAGTTTATTATTCAACTGTTGATAAAAATTTCGAGCACAGAAAGTGAGAGAGCTAGGCCATGACTCATGGACCTTGAGCTCTAGAGCTGTAGAATCTTCCCCAACGATTTAATGAAAGACAGACGGTTAGCATTGTGCTGTATTCGTTCTTTATATTTTGATGGTGCAAAATAAATACATTCATTTCTTTACATTTTAAAAATAAAGACAAAACAAAACAAACAAAAAATAAAACATTCTATGTTCAAGCTAATATTAAATACTGCATCTTTTAATTGTTCTAATTATTTGTAACAAATTGTTTTGTAATTACAATTGTCTATAGAAAGGGAAAGTGTCGGAACATTGACATGCAGTCAGAAAGATGAGTTGCAATAGGTGAATCTAGCCTTAATTTTTAAAATTTTTATTACACATAGGTTAAGTTCTTTGCCAAAAACAGTTAAAGTTTTTTAATTCTTGATTTTTGTGGAAGTTTGTAATTGTTCCCATAGTTGTAAAACAGTTTAATTTAGCATCCCAATTATGGTGATATATCAATAATAATAATAATAATAGTAATAATAATAATAATAATAATAATAATAATAATAATAATAATAATAATAATAATAATAATAATAATAATAACAACAACAACAACAACAATAATATTTTAATGCAAGCATAATGTATATATTGAATTTTAGATGTAATTAAAAGAGATTTGAACACAGACTTCCAAACTCCCTTCAGCTATCCACTCCATCTTATATAATTGATACTCATGATGAAGCAACACTCATCAATTGTTCCAGATCATCATTTCCCATACAATATATAATCAGTGTTCTGTTTATATTAAGATAGAAAATGTTCAAACATTAATGAACAAGCTTCAATTTTTTCCACTATCCAAATTTATTAAAAATCTGATGATGGAAGGCTCAAAGCCCTTGTTGATGCCAATATTGTTATCATAATCATGTTGACTTGAATTCACTATGATCCTCATTTATAGAATCTTAATATGTCCATTTAAACATACAGAGGGATGGCCAGAATTTAGGCTGAATCTGTAATGTTTGAATACAAGTATAATGTATAAACTCAACTTTAGATATAATTAGAGGAGATTAGAACACAAAATTTTAAGCTTTCTTAATCTAATCACTCTATCTTATATAACTGATACACATGGCCACCTACACGGGAGAAAAATAAATGATTTTCAATATATACATTTCATGCTGAACCAGAACTCACCATTTGGTCCAGATCATCATCCCCCCCCCACACACACGCACACACACATATATATATAATCAGTGCTCAGTTTATATTATGATAGCAAATCTTCAAACTTTAATGGACAGACTTCAATCTTCTCCTTTCAACTTTTTAAATCTTCTCTAATTACATCTAGTGTTCAGTAGATACATTATACTTAAGAACAAATTATTTATATTTAATAAATTCTACAAGAGTTTGTACATTATTATTAACTATTATGGTAACAAATTTTGGTGTACAACAATATTTATTACTTTGTGAAGACAGATTTTTTGATAAAGTGGTGTATCAATTTATTAGTAACACATTTTACTCGTTCAGATATTATATATTCAGTCCAAATTTTGCCCATCCCTCTTCTGTATATTTAAATGAACATATTAAGTCATATAAATGAGAGGTCAGGATGAGTTAAAGTTAACATGGGTATGACAACAATATTGGCATTAACAAGGGTTTTGAGCCTTCCACCATAAGATTTTTAATAATATAAGGTTGAAGAGTTGGAGGGTAAAAAGATTAAAGCATATCCATTAATGTTTGAAAATGTTCTTTCTTAATATAAATCAAACATTGATTATTATGTATTTGGGAGACGATCTAAACCAATTGATGAGTGCTGGTTTTGCATGATATATATATATATATATATTGGAGATCATTTATTTTTTTACATATATGTGGTCATGTGCATTAGTTATATAAAATTGAGTCAATAGCTTTTGAAGGGAGCTTAAAAGTCTGCTTTCTATTCCTCTCTAATAATAATAACGATAATAGTAATAATAATACTTTAGCTTTCTCAGTTCCACAGTTAATCTTAGTCATGTCGTCATGTTTATTCTAATTGCTCCTGCTTCAAATCCTAAGAGTTTTCATAATACTAGTTTTTTTTTTTAAAGATTAATCTCAATAAACATAAAAAAAAAGATTAATTTAATCACAAAAAATTAACTTCATCTAATTAGATAACACTCTAGTTATAAAAAAATTTCAGATATGTAACGGATAATTTGCAAGAAAAAATATTTCATTAGCAGCAGGAAACCTTAGTATTGCTAGGCAACAAGGAAATATTTCTGCGTGTTTAACGTGCCAAAACACTGCCCAAAATCAGTACTTCAGGTAAATTTAACATATATTGCGCCAATTATCAACAATTAACTATGCCACAGATCTTTTCTCTGGTAATTTTGAGTTTTAAAAAACCTTTTTCTTTAAAAAATGACAATTTTAAATAATTAAAATCAATCAAAAATGACTGTCATACAATTACATGCTCAAGTGGTTGGCACTAAAACTTATTCTACCTCATTACCACCTTTATCTCATAAAAATATATGTCAGCATCTTCAAGAACAATTTCCATATCACCAATAGCAAAAATATTTTAAGTACATTAATTAATAAACCAATTTAAAATTTCAGGACAATCAATACGAACAACTTTTGAAATCTGGAATTAAAACACAAGCATTTACCCCCATGCCCTAGTGTGGATGCCTGACATGCTAACAACAATTGGGCAAAATTTATTATTACCATGCCATAAAATATTTTGCATCATTTAAGACATTTTCTATTCAAGTCCATCATTATATCAGCCACAGATCTAAACTGTTCTTGTAATTACTTCCTCCCAACCCTCTGGAACCTTATCCAGTTCAAGTGCTTGCTCATAGCTCCAACATCACATCAGCATAAACTCTAGAATAAATACTGCATCACTTGACAGTCCAAAGAAGTTTACAAGATCACTTCACTAACTTACTTCAAATGAACTTTAAATGCCCAGAATATGAACAGTAAGATTTATCCTTGATACCTATAGTGCTCACTATTTAATAAGCACAATTTATTTACAACCATATATCAAGGGAATACAAACTATACTAAATGTATTAACAAATATCACCATGTGCTTTCATGCATTTATCTCATAATGCTTTAGTAAAATTTATGTAACCTAATTTGAAATATGTATCTTGTTATACATAATTATTATTCTTCCAGTTACTATAAATCACCTTATTTATCAAAAGCAAAATTGTATTCTCTTTTTGCATATGTAACCTCATGTATCAAATTGTAGATAAAAACTCAACTTTTTCACATGCAACTTATGTAACACATAAACAATAACACAACCATGAAAACTATAACCCTTCTCACCAAATAAGTCCAATTTATGTAAAATCATATATTAATCTAACACCAACTCCATCTCCGCACCCTATAAACATTTTCCTCATACTATCATGTGCTTCCATGTATTTTTTTCAAGATCCCATTTCAAAATTTTATATAAACCTAATTTTATACATATACCTTGTTATGCAAATATCATTCTTTTTTCAATGAATGTAAGTCATATTCTCCTCTATCACATGCAAGATTGTAAACCTTTATTCCATATGTAATATCATGTGTTAACTTATATCTAAGATCTTATGTTTTTATATGAAACTTTTGAGTCTTAATAAGTTTACTTTTGAAATATCATTATCATCATCATTATAATAATAATAATAATAATAATAATAATAATAATAATAATAATAATAATAATAATATGATGATGATGATAATGTTGATAATAGTCATGATGAATATTGCTTGAGATTTCCTACTAAAACTGAACACTAGAATCAACAAAGAATTAATATGATCCATGAATTTGGAGCTCTAAAGTCTGCTTTTTTACTACTGTGCTAAATCCTCTGGCATAAACTATAATAGTTTATTAATAATTATGACGTTGATGAAATAAGATACCCTTTAATTTAATGATAATTAGTGAAAACATTAATATTTTGGGTAAAAGCAAAATATATCTTCACCATTCTTGTATTTTTTTCTCTTATAAAAATATAATAGTGATTTTATCAACAAATTAAGATCTTACTGTTTTCATATTTTCTAGGCTATATCAACTTTTAGTATGTTCTAAAATTTTGTAAAAATTTTACTTTTAGTTTAGAAAATATTTTATAATATAATTTATTGTACATCAAATTCAGAAAGGTTAATAAAAAATAACACATATATTTCTTTCAATATAAACTGAAAAAATATAGTAATAAAAATATAATTGTGCACAATGCTTTGAGACATATTAACTGAAACACAGGCTTATTATATACCTGTGTCTATATATGTAATATATAGAGTATATGAGCACAGACTTTCATATGATCCACCACTCTCCACTCTATCTCACAGCACTGATACACTTGCACACATATATGTCAAAAAGATAAATAATCATCAATATATATATATATTTCATGCTAATCCAGCAATCATCAGTTGGTCCAGAGTACCATCTCTACACATATATGCTATAAGTACTCAGATATATATTAAGATAGCAAATCCTCCTACTTTAATGGACAGGCTTCAATCCACTCCACACTCCAATTCTTCAACCGTCCATCCAATTGAAAATATGATGATGGAATGCTCAAAGGCCACCCTGAAGCTGAGATTCTTGTCTCACCCATGTTGACTATTAAAATCAATTTGACCCCTCATATACATGACATAATCCATTTTAGAGTATGGAGTGGATTGAAGCCTGTCCATTAAAGTAGGAGGATTTGCTATCTTAATATATATCTGAGCACTTATAAGATATATGTGTAAAGATGATAATCTGGACCAATTGATGATTGCTGGTTTAGCATGAAATATGTATATTGGTGATTATTTATCTTTTTGACATATATGTGTTCAAATGTATCAGTGTTATGAGATAGAGTGGAGAGTGGTGGTCATGTGAAAGTATGTGCTCATATACCTTAAATTTGAGACATATTGTAAAATATATTTACAAATTCTATTTTTTTAAACATGATCATGCATGGTGTTTCAAGATAGAAAAATTGTTATTTTGCATCATAAAATGCATTAAATTTACAATTTTTGATGTTTTTTATTATATTTTTTATTGGATAACATATAATTGAAGATGTTTACTTAGATATAGCCTAGATTATAATTTCCCTATGTATCTAATTAAGCATTTAATTTATTAAATAATATTAAAAATAAAATATTAAATTGAAGATTACAATTTGAAGAATTCTTAAATAAAGTAAAAATATAGCCTCACATCAATGATTAATTACTTTCGGTATTGGCAATAAGGTCAGCAGGTAATTAAAAATTCTTTGAAAAAAATTCTCATATTTTAATTAATACAATTAACCTGATACCTTGCAATTGTTGCACAATTGTCACTTTTATAAATTTAATTTTTTTTTGCATTTATTTAAAAATTTCAGGAAAACCATATGCACAACAGCCATATGTCGTTGTTCAGGTTGTGTGGGACATAAACATGTTTCATGAATGGAGTTAGCAAGTCACAGTTATTATTAATAAAATTTATATGTAAATAAAAATACTTAGATTTAGAATCACTCCATTGTTAAAAGCACATTATGATTGCAAATATATTTTAATTAAACATAAGTAATTTCCTTTTTTACTTAGTTTTGTAGCAACTGTTTGAAATCCATTAAAAACTATATACTCTATTCTTGAGTTATATCAAACAGACAGGCTCCATTTTGTCATGATAAGTAATAAAATTTATATGTAAATGAAAATGTTTAGATTTCTGAATCACTCCATTGTTAAAAACATGTTCTGATTGTTAATTATATTTTTATTTAAATATAAGTCAATTCCTTTTTTTATTCAGATTTGTGACAATTGTTTGAAATATAGTATTAAATATTATACTATCTACTATTATTCAAATCAAACAGACTAGTAAAAACTTACTATAATAATTAATAAAATTTTTATGTAAATGAAAATGTTTAGATTTCCAAATTAATTTTATTTAAAAATCCTAATTTATATTAAAAATGATGTATTACTATTAATAATTTATTTAAAAATAAACTTATTTAAAATATATTAACTCATAATAATTATGCACAATAGATAATTTGGTAACAAGTCACATTTTATACATTCTTCTATTGTACATTCAGGGTGGCCATGCGATTATAGTATTCGAACCTACAATGAGGATATGGAGGTTGATGACATTGCAGTTATATATTTTTTTATATTAATATGCTTTTTTTTATTTTTAATGCTAACATTATTTTTTACTTTAATACCAATATAATATTTTTACATGTTTTACTAATCTGTTTTTCATTGGACTTAGACTGAAAAGAAAATTATTATTTAGCTAAAATTCATAATTAATCCTTAGTATTATCCAAATACATGATGGTTCAAATCCAAGGAAAACAGATTTAGTAAAAACAATTTTATAAAAAAATTATAGCATACATTTCATTATAAAATATTATCATTTAATATCCCTCTGTTGATTGTAACAATTTGTAACCACTCTTATGGGAACGTGCCTATACATTTATTATCTTTTCTAATAGAAGAAACAAATTACTTGAATTTTTTAGTTATTATAATTTATCATTAAACAAAAGAAAGTGAAAGATATGATATAGTGGTTTCTAAAGATTTATTGAATAAACAATGCACATGTAAAATTTCTTCCTTTAAGTAATTGTAAATCCTTAAAACTTCTAAATATCTGTCTATATAGCACGACTAAGTTCTTATACTGAAATAACAAAGCTTCAAAATAATAAATCATAAACTAGTCAAAATATTCTATTATTGAAAGAATATTGGAGGAGGTAATTTTGTTAATAGAAAATATAACAACTTATATATGACAGATTCCAAATGAAATAGTAAATAGCCACAATTACTTTTAACTAATTAATACATTGATTAGACTCATCCTTATTATAGATAATCATTATTTATCATATTGTGGCTACCAAAATCAAGAAAGTTAATTTGTAAATAAAAAAGTAAAAGTGTAAATATAATTGTTAAATATTTTGTAAAACAATATTATATAATATATTGGGTATATGAGCACAGACTTTGACACGACCCACCACTCTCCACTTTATCCAATAACACTGATACACTCAAGCACATATATGTTGAAAACATAAATGTGCTTGAGTATATCAGTGTTATTAGATAAAGTGGAGAGTGGTGGGTCGTGTGAAAGTCTGTGCTCATATACCCAATATATTACATATAAAACACAGGTATATAGTAAGCCTGTGTTTCAGTTATGAAAATATTATATAGAATTCATTTTGTTTTAATTAATTAATTTTATTTCTTTGGCAAGGCGGGGAGAGTTAGGAGTTTTTTCACCTGATGAAAAACATTTAGATACTTAAAGTTATAAATTATTGCACAAAATGATACTTATAATGTATAAATAATAATTATTTATTGTAAATACGATTTTTAATTAATATTTGATAAAGCAAAATAAAATACATATGCAAAAAATGTTTATTTTTTTTAATGTTTTATTGCAAATCTGTTAATAACATTTCATAATTTAATGTCGGATTCAATACATAAAAGTGCTAATGAAGAGAATTATTCTTGACCTGTGCTGATTTCACATTAACAGGACCAGAATATTGTGGAACATTTAGGTGTACAATGTAACTAAAAATCTGCATTACTGCATAATCATTGTTTATGCAATTGTATAATTTTATATGAATATTTATTATAGTGTATACAAATTATAGAGTTTTGACAAAAAAAAAAACAACAGTTTTTTTAAAAATGTGATAAAATATTTTATTTTTTGATTTTCACAAACAAAGTAGATCATGCAGGCCCAGGACCATGATTAATCTTTCATAATTTTTGTATGAATATATTTGTCTTTTGACCAATTTGACCACTGGTAAATTTTTCCGCAAGTACTATATGCTAAAATGCATATTTTTCTATATTTCAGTCAAGCATTGGTGGTTGAGAGGTTAGAACAGCAGTCTTACAAGAAGTTGTCCCAGGTTAGTGGATTCCTGGCTGATGCTATGACACATGAAAAAAAAATGTTCAAAAATTATGATAGATGGCAGGAAATTCAAAGAAAACTGCCTTACAAAAAATAAGTCTCACCCTGACATGTTCAGTCTTTATTCCAAGGCAATGCCATAAAACATTTGGGATATTATGACATTGTTTAAAGAAAATAGTTTGAATGACCAAAATATGTTTGTTTGCAAATTTATTATGGTTTTAGATATTTTTTTACAATAATTTACACTATATTTATTAAATATCGAGAAATATAAATTATTAATAACTTATTTTGACTGGAAATACTTTATTTTCAAAAATATAATGTTACATTAGCAGCTAATGTGAATATGGCCTGAAGCTATTTAGAAGCTTAGCTTCTACATAAGCATTCTACTTATACGTATGAGTATGAAAATATCACAATTTTGCAATAAATATTCAAAAAATTTAAACTTTTAAAGCATAATTCATTAGATATAACAGAAACAAATATTTATTCAGATTTTTAAAAATAATGTCAGAAATAATGAAGATTTTGTTGATTTTATAAACTGAAAATAATCTTTCTGAAATGATGACATGTAATCTTTTTGTTTTGAATATGATCTCATTTTTAAAATATTTATAAAAACAAAATGTGAACATTTAAAATTTACTTCAGTAGTAAACAAAAATATCTATCAAATAAAGTCAAATTTATTATTTTCTGATAAGTAATAATTATTTAATCATTTATTTTATGCTGATGTGTGAGACAAAGAAAAATATTAGAAAATGCTACAGAAGGGTTAATATAAGGTCTTGTTCCTTAAACAAGCTCTGTTTATAGGATTAAGAGAACTAAAATTTAGTGTGAACAAATATGTCTCTTATCCATGCAGTGGCTCTGATCTTATGGATTATGGCTTTATATTCTGTTATGCTTTTTTACAATAAAATTTTGATTTTTTAATGAATTTTTATTTAAATAGTTTTACCCCATCCACCTTATTAGATTTTGAAAAAAAAAAAAAAAAAACCTTAAATATTTAGTTAAAAAAATTTTTTTTCTAACACAACCAAATTCAAGCATCAACAATTCTGGTCTAGTTTCTAGGTTATGAGAGATAATTTATCATTTAGCAGATTTCAACATTTATTTTTGTAAAATAAATTAATTCCTTTAGTAGTAAAAAAATGAAAAGATAATTTAATATGTACTTCCAGAAAACATCATTGAATGTAATGGCATAATGAGTGTAGTTTCATTAGAATATTTGCAGTCTAACATTTTTCATTACAATTGAGTAGTAGATTTTATATATTTTTATTTACTTTTTTGTGTTAAAATTGTTAACAATAGTAATAATGCAATAAAAAATAATTAGAAATGTGGAATTAAGAAAAAGGTATTCAGTCACTAATATATATATATATAAAATCACATTTATGTTACATGGCACACAATAATATAGTGTGTGTGCACAAATATCTATCTATCTATCTATCTATCTATCTATCTATCTATCTATCTATCTATCTATCTATCTATCTATCTATCTATCTATCTATCTATCTATCTATCTATCTATCTATCTATCTATCTATCTATCTATCTATCTATCTATCTATCTATCTATCTATCTATCTATCTATCTATCTATCTATCTATCTATCTATCTATCTATCTATCTATCTATCTATCTATCTATCTATCTATCTATCTATCTATCTATCTATCTATCTATCTATCTATCTATCTATCTATCTATCTATCTATCTATCTATCTATCTATCTATCTATCTATCTATCTATCTATCTATCTATCTATCTATCTATCTATCTATCTATCTATCTATCTATCTCATCTATCTATCTATCTATCTATCTATCTATCTATCTATCTATCTATCTATCTATCTATCTATCTATCTATCTATCTATCTATCTATCTATCTATCTATCCATCCATCCATCCATCCACCCAAAGCTTGTATGGAGATATTGGTAAAGCTCCATCTAGTGATCATTAAATGCAAACTATAAGCAAGTTAACAAAATTTATAACTTGTTTTGTTTATCATAAATGTATCCTTGAAGGTTTTTGCAATGATATATATTGCAGAGGCTTTTACTATATGGTGAAACTGAACTGTTTTCATTCCCATATATCTGTCTAGTTTATTTAAATGGATTTGAAGATATTTACATCTCTGAAAAATTCACACTTGCAAGCTGATATAATTTTTTTTTTATAAATGCTGAGGTTTAGAGTCAGTGTTTAGATATAGATATATTCTGTAGGACAGTTTTCTTGTCTGAGTTATATGAAGTCCTGGACAGCAGGGGAATCATTGCAGTTACCTGAATTATACTTTCCCCAATGTGACTAAAAGTCAATCTCACCAAGACCAAGAGATTTCTCTCAGCTTGCTGAAGAAATCATTTTACCTATGTTGATGTATCTATATGCAGAGAAGCACAAATAAATGCATATACAATGGTGAGAAACATTATATATATATATATTGAAATTTCAAATAATTTTTTTAGTAAAAATAAAAAAATTTTAAATCAATATTTTAAATGTCAAAATGTTATAATCAAAAGCAACCTGCAATAGTGACTGATATATTGAGGTTAATACTTGTAAATAATTTTTGATATAGAATGACATTTTAAAAGGTATAAAAATGTATAGAAGAATATTATTTAAATCATTTATTGCTAAAAAATAAAGAGACATTTTAAATTTAAAGATGATGATACTTAATCAATAATTACCTGTCAAAAATTGACTTTATTATTTAAAAATAAATAAGGAAAAGAAGAAATAACAAAAAAAAATCATGTTAAATTAATTTAAAGACATATTTTATTAATTGAGAGTGACCTGTCCAAAAATTTACTTTATTTTTTTTAAGAAAAATAATTTTTTTAATGAAATTGTTTAATAACTGGTGCAAATTATTATTTTTTATCTATACATATATGTGAATTTTATGTATATATTTCAAATGAAATTACTTATGAAAGATATTTTTAATAATTGTATTATTTTGATAAATTCAAATATAAAAGATGAATTTCATTTATATGTTAATCAATTATTGTGCCACAAGTATGTGAACATTTGATATCTGCATGTTTAAGTAAATCTAAATTGAGTTATTTATACCAGTTAAGTGATAACTTAAAATGTTTTTTTTATTTTATGACAATTCTAACATATTCAAAAATTATTATACCACATGTCTATATATATATATCAATGATATATCAATATATATATATATATATATATATATATATATCAATGAGTGTCAAGTAAACAAATATGTAAAATTTAACCATTTTTTAAATTTTACTAAATAACAGTTAAAATATATTCAATGCACATTAGAAAACATGCATCTATATGCATATATATGTGTGTTTTATGTAAACCCATTAAGAGGTATTGTAAATCACAATGTGATAGTTTTATTGTATATTAATCAAAATTAGAAGGCTTAATTTATGTGTACAACCTCATTCTAGAGACTTTAATGTCATTTTATTTATTATTGTTAATAAACTTGTATTTCTTTGTTAAAATTATTTCAGTGAACTTAATTCTAAATATTTTTAGGATATTATGTAGTGCATCATCTCTTGATCATAATAACAGTAATAGAGCTTATGGTGTTTGAGCTAGATTCATGCATAATGGTTTGATACATAAAAAGATATGTAAATTAGGGTTTATGGACATCCAGTGATGATGATGATGATGATGATATTCCCATAAACGATTATCATCATCATCCTGGCTGATACAAAGACAATATTTTTAAAAGCCAACACACTATATTTTATTTTACTTTAGTCTTTATTAGAATTTAAACTAAAGTCTAAGTGGCCAGAGTGTTGTGGAAGATCAGCATGTTTTAATGTCTCAGCATTATTATGTTTTTATGATTGTATATCCTATAGATTGGCACTTAGGTTGGTGCATCCAAATTAATGGTTAAATAATTCCCTCAATATGTTAAAGGCTTAAAAGTTGGTCTGGTCTACAGTACTCCCATTTCAACTTTAGTCACAAGATTGACTGTTTATTTATTTTAATTGTTGATCATTCATGATGCTAAATGGTTATTACTTGAGTATTCTTTATACTTACTTATACTTATTGATAATGCTCATGATGTATGGTTAATTATAATTAGTTACTCTAAGGCATATTAACTGGGCTGAACTCAGAGTAAACTCTCTCATGCTCTGTTTAATATTTAATATTTTACTTATATATTTTTTGATATAATATCTCTTACTTTAATGTGTTATAATAGATAATTTTAGTTAGATATATTTTTCAATATTAAACATTACTTATACTTTAATAATATTTTACTTTATTATTTTAATATTTTATTTTATTATTAAAATTAATTTTCATTGAAAAATTGTTGACTTGGATGATGATGATTTTTCATCACCATCACCCTACCATCTCCATATTAACTATATTATATATGAAAATAAAATTATTGTTAACACTAACTGAAATAATCATGCAAATATCTAAACCATTATACAATTACAAATATCCAGTAACGCTCTCTATTTAATAATATATATCTCAATAATAGCGAACTTCAAAATGATACCACTTTGAAGTTGTATGCTAAAGAATATTAAGTATTGAAATACAAACCAACTCAAACACGGAGCATGAAATTTTAAATAAACAAACAATATTAAATTTTGCTAATAAACTAACATGTTTACAAACTTCTTAAAGACAAACTAAACATTAGATTTTAATCTTTAAATAACTCTCTCAAACTATAAATGAAAATAAAGTTACTGTTAACATTAACTGAAATAATCAGAAAATATCTAAACCATTATATGTGATGTGATGTATTATGACTTCTCCTTAAATGAAGTCAAGAATATCTCAGCAATTATGCCCAGATAAACCTGTTAGCCACTTTATTTTACATTCCCCACTCTTAATTTACCCATAATCTGCTCTATCTCATTTCCACAACATAATCTTTGTCAACTCTATAACCTTTATATCTAAATCCCCCTTATCTTTTTCCAAACCCAGCATAAAAACCAATAATTCACTTTCTGTATAATCATTCTTTTCATATTTATTTTTCCACAACTTCATTATATGTACCATTTTTGTTTTCAAACATTTACATTCAATTAACAAATGCCTAATATGTTCTATTCCTTCCTTACATAATTTACAAAATAAATTACCCATATTTTTCCATTTACATGTATATTCTTTTGTAGCTAAAGATCCCATTCGAGCCTTAAACAATAAACAACTTTCCTTACTATTATCATATATTAACTCACACCTAATATTCTGTTTATTTCTATATATATTTAAACTCTTTTTACTCTCCATACTATTTCTCTATCTCTCTAACTCCCTAGTCTTTATTAATAAATTTATTCTTTTATCCCATTCCTTACCAGTATGTACAAGTATACTGACATAAATTCTTTATCCAAATCTTCTGCATACCACATTACCTTTCTCACCCATTTTGTTGCCTGCCCTTTACTTGTAACCCAATTAAATACTATTTTAGCTATTCTTTTATTATCCATAAACTGCAATCTACCAAACATTTTCATTTTACTTTTTGCATCTCTCATATGAAAACTTGACCATCCCATTTCTCCTTGAATTGCCTCCCTTGCTGTCCATACTTCTGCATCCAATGCATGTCTTCCTACTTCCCTTTGAACTTTTTCTAAGTAATCTAATATCTTTTTACTAACATATAATGCATCATTACCATATGTTAACTCTGCTACCGCAACTCCTATCCATATAATTCTAGCTACATCATATTTATTATATGAAAACACTGTTAATTTCTTTATCAATCCCTTTCTTTTCTTTGCTTCATTTATCAATTTTTTCTCCCATTCATCCAAATAATATTTCTGATTACTTAAAATAATTCCCAAATAACTATATCTATTCACCACACTTAACTTAATATCTCCCAATAAAAATTCTACACCTTCTCTTTCCCCAGTATTAACCATCATTATATTTGATTTTTCTTCACTAAATTTAATCCCCATCTCTTTACCCACCCTGCACATTTCCTCAACATAACTTCCATATCGTCTCTTTTTTCTGCACACAAAAATATATCATCCGCAAAAAAAACCCCTGACAAAATATATACTACCTATTAACGGTATCTCTATCCCTTTTTTTAATCTTTCTATTGCTCCTTTCCATTTCACTCAAATACAACACAAACAAAATAGGTGACATGGGGCATCCTTGCCTTAGCCTCACACCATTTTTAACTTTAATTGATTCTTTATTCTCTAATTGATATATATAATAATTATTTTCATATAATTTCTTAATAATATCTATTAAAGCTTCATCCATTCCCAAATTTTCTAAACTTATCCATAATCTATTTCTATTTACTCTATCATATGCTTTCTCTATATCTATAAAACTCATATATAACTGTTTACGTGCATTCCTACTCATATCCATAAGTTGGGTAACTACAAATAAACTATCTCCTATACACCTATCTAATCTAAAATCTCCTTGCATATCTCCCATTACATTATTCCCTTCCATCCATTTTACAACTTTACTAGCCACCATATACAAGAAAACTTTATATAAAACTGATGTTACTGCTATCGGTCTATAATTATTCAACTTTCTATGATCCTTACCCTTTCCTTTATATAATAGCCTTACTCTTGTATTAGTCCATCTACTTGGGAAAACAATTACAAATATCCAGTAACACCCTCTGTTTAAATGTCTATATCTCAACTATAGTGAACTTCAATATATATATATATATATATATATAATATATATATATATATATATATATATATATATATATATATATATATATATATATATATAATTTCTTATAAGGTACATGTAGTTCAGCTAAGAAATATTTGTAACTCATATTAAAGCATAAGTCTGAAGCAGATTTACAATAGGTTTCATAATTTAATGTCTTGCTTGCATTTCAATAATTATGAAAATATTTTAGGTAACACAAGTAAAGACTTTGATTAAATATACAAAATTAGACCTATATATATATATAGACCAGTACAACATACAATTCAATGCTGCATAACAAAACATAGAAAAGTAATAATAAAATGAGAATGACCAAGTTTATTGGTCATAATACAAAGTGACTATATGATCACTTAAAATTAATAAAGTGATGGTTTAAATGATGAGTCTGTGCAAAGTGCCATAATGAGTATGTGCATTATATGGAATTGTACTTAGGTAAAGCAATTTTTTTATAGTAGCCAATAAAATTTAGGCACTCAATCAGTGCATTCTGTAGTTTTACAAAATACAATGTGTTGAGTTGTCTACCTAAAAAAGGAACATAAAAGCATTTGATCTATGAAACTGTGATCACATCACAAACATGCTCAGAAGTGCTGCTTTTGTTATTTATCAACTCATTATACTACCAAGCCTTGGAAGACCATACATATAGCTTATTCAGATTATTCCATTGATATATATTCATAGTTGGTATCTACTCATATTCTAAATGCACAAAATATTTAGTGGTGATTAATGCAAATGCAGAAAAAGACAAATAAAAGAATTAAGTAAATTATTTGCTAGTCAAGAATATTCTGAATTAATTGTTCCTATTAAAGGTGCAGGAATTGCATCTACTTGCATTTAAAAACATTTAAAATTATAAATGGATATAACATATAGTAACACCTCCCTATCACCATGAATACAGGAGATTATCTTAAATATGTCTGCTATAATGGAAGCTTATATTGAATAAAATGAAATATACAGTTATTCATGCAGAGCTGACAACCACCTTGTTCTACCAGTATTTCATACTGTGTGCAGTCACTAGAAAAACACCAATGGAAATGTTGATGAACTAAAAATTTATAGCTCATATCTCTATATTGATTCCAAAAACAATGAGAAGAAACAAAGTTAGAAAATGTAAAGTTCAATCTGGGAGACACTGTTTGGATACAAGATATGCTAAATAACTAGGCAAATAGGAACTGTATCAAGATTGTTATCAAAAACTTATGCACAATATAATTGGTTAATGTAAAAGAAGTTAGAACATATGTTGACTCTATATGAAGCCATTTAAATGATTAACAAGATAAAATAAATAAAAAGAAAAGTTTTCTTGCATTTACTTGTGTCTGATTCTGTAAAAAATATGAAGATGATGGTGACTCAATTGAAAAACACATGCAGAAGAGATACGTAGAACTGAAGAACATGATGATATTTAAAGATTAGATCCTTTTGATGTTCCTGCAGTATTAAGTAGTGGCTGACAGATTGAGAAATAATCACAATATATCCTCCTAGATAAACTAGAGAGCAGAGAATGTCAAAAAAATTAAAAGACTATATACAATTAAACAATGCAATATTGTTTAGAATGAGGGCAGATTGCATCAAATTCCACTAAATTTGAAAATATATTTATAAAGTTGTTAATAAAATCTTTAATGTGTGAGTATAAATGTTGATCTGACAGAAAATAATATATACTCAATAAGTTATGCCAACATGCAGATTAATATAAACATGATAATTTGCAAAAATATGCAAATGTGGATTGACCATACAAATAAGTAAAGACAACATAAATACTAAAATTAGTCATATGTGGCAGTAGCAGCATATTTCCATGAAGTATAATCTTTGTGTAGCAATGTGAAAAGTAGATTATGTAAAGAATATTCAATGAAGTATATAATTTAGAACCAGTGATGATAGAATGCAAAAAGATTCCCTAAGTTTATCTTCATGTGTGTTTATGGTAAAACAACAAGCAAGCTAGGTGAATTACTTAAAATATACTAATTATTAATTTTTACATATAGAAAGTAAATAAACTGTAGTTGGTAAATTTATTTTTTGACTTGTGTAGTTTATTTTATTATAAATTATTAATGCATATACAATCAGTTAATGCTAATACTGTCTCTGTATATAGGAGTTTGTTTATATATTTATAATTATTCATGGAAATGTTTGTATGATACTTAGTTTTTTGAAAGAATAATATGATTATATTCACTTATTACTTGAAAGCATTTCCTTTTAGAAGAAGACAAATCATAGGAAATTAATAAAATACAGCAGCAACTTTTAATTGGCTGAAAATAATGAAGTCATATAGAATAAAGCAGATTGTTTTATCACTTTTTTTAAAAATTATAAATATCATTTTATATTTCAAGTATAATTTCTTTAACTTTAAATAATTTAAGAATAATTTCTTTAATTTTAAATAATTGAATAAAAATTCATTGAGGTTCCAGAAATAGTATTAAAATAATCTATTTTTTTAAATATTTTTATCAGCAGTGCAGTAATTATCCAATAAAAAAATAGTTTTTTTTTTTAAATCTTATTTTTGCAAAGGTGAAATAATATTTTTTAAAATAATTTTTATTTGTAAACATGCACCTTTAACTAATAATTCAAAATTTCTGTAAATATAATAAAGAATGAAGATAAATTTGATCAAATAAAAATTTGAAAATATAATTCACAAATTGCTAAAAATTTAAGTAAAAAATAGCATTTCAGCATATTTTAAAATTTTGAAAAACAAATTTTTTTAAACAAAATAAGTAATAAATTCTTAAAATTTATTCTTAAAAATAAGATAGGAAATAAAAAATTTAACACTTAATATAGTTAAATTAATATTATTAATAATAAAGCAATAGAAATCTGCACATTTTTAATGCATAGGAAATCTATGTATTAGTATTTTTAGAAATGTTAATAAATAAGAGTTTGATATTCTCATTGTTTGGTTTTGTAATTATAGGACATTTGTTAATATCCACAAAGGTGGCCAAAACATATGAAATTTGGAATAAAAACTATATAAAAAATATAAAAAAACATCAGTGTTTTTGATAACAGAAATAAAAAGTGTAAATATTTAATAATAATTCAACATTAAAAATATTATCGAAATCAAAGTAAATTAATAGTTTGTAGCAAATGAAATATAAATATTAATTTGTTATCAAAATTAATAATAAAAAGTAGTATATGTATTTGCATACATGAAAGAAAGCTTTATTTAAAAAAAACATTTAGAAGTAAAATAACAACCTGAACACAAATTGAAATATAGAATAATTTTATTAATTATATATAACATATATTAAAAGCAGAAAGTATTTCAGATTACTTTTGTGTTTTTATTGTTTAAGTTTTGAGGTCACTTATTTGACTAAGAAAAAGTAATTCAAAAGTCACTAGATTCAATTCACTGATTACACACTAGGTATAAGCTATTTAGTTGAAAGAATTCTGAGTATGCCTAAAACAATTTCTAAGCTTCACCTATATTGTATTTTATCTCCATATATATATATATATAATAAAGAAATATTCATTTCTTTTTTTTTTTTTATTTGTTAATAAATTAATAAGCAACAATATATAATTTAATATAGTCATAGATTGTTGACTTTAGAACATAATCTTCTGGAATCAATTATTGCACTACTGGCATTTAATCTTTTAACTCATGGGAAATAAAGTCATTCAATTATTTTTTTAAATGGAAGAGTAAAAATCATGTTTGTTTACTTAAAAGTAAATAGTGGAATAAATCAATAATTTATTTTTTCTATCATGCTTTAAAAAGTTAGTTTGTAATTTTATCTACAGAAAACAACAATTTTTAGGCTGCAATTTAGCTATCAAAAACAATCCATTCATATTTTTTTTTAAAACCATAAATGAAAAATATTTTAAATGTATCATTCTATTTCAATAGATTAAATGATTGTTATTCTAATGTTGTATATTTCAAAATAATTAAAAATTAAATTATGTCAACATTTTTGTCATGTATAATAACTAGTGTAAAAACACAATTAAAAAGAATTACTTATTTACTAACATAAAAATGAATAAATGATGTATTATAAGAATCATAACAAAGTATGATAATAATTTAAAAGTTGAAAAAGATCAGTTTATTATTGTAAAATTTCTGACTATATTCAGTTTTCTATTGCATTATTATTTTTAAATGCTTTTATTGAAGTTGAAAAATATGTTTGTTTGCTTGTTTGTTCAATTGTTAACTCATTAAAAGGTAATGTATATATTGTGATGATCGCACATACTGCGATCACACATGTATATATTTAATATTAGACAATAATAAATATTGTAGTTTTCTTTTCAAAATAGAAAACAAAACAAATAAATAAAAGAATTAAGCCAATGAGGAAAAAAAAAAGTCATAATTAATTACCATAATGAAATAAAAGAGAGGGAAATGGAATCGGACAAGATGCTTATCTTTTACCCTCCAAAGTTGATATTTTGAAAAATATAAGAAGTAAAGCTAAAAAATATTGAAATCGTATATTTGGTTTAAAATCAACAGTGAGAAAGGAAATATAAATGAAATAGAAACTTAAAATGATTTATAAAAAAGGTAAAAAAAATTGAGGCGTTTAAATAAGATTAGAAATAGAATTTAAAATGTGACAAAAGATAAAGATTTATTCTAAAAAAGTACACATTTTGACAAAAACGATATGCATGTGTGAGAGTATGTATAAAGAGAGCAATGTTTAATGCATGTCAAATGAAAATAATTTTATTAAAAAAAAGGAAAATAAATAATAAATAAATGTAAAATATTGTTATGAAATTGTATGAAAAAAGTAAATTTGTATAAGCTGTTGAAGGCATCATAAAGTGAAAGTGTGTGGAAGAAAAGCAGCAAACAAAAAGATCAAGATAATGAAAGAATTTGAAAAAAAGACATTAATTAATTAATTCAGGGCAGTTCACATAGAGACATCAGTGAGGACACCACTCTGATAAGAAGCTGATTAGAATATATTAGAAAGCAGACATTAAAATTTGCAAAGAAAAACCAGAAAGCTGAGAAAAAGGACCTCAATGTAGAAGACTAAACATTGTATGAACAATGAAAATAATCTACAACATACACGAAGCTTCAAAGATGAGTGGCTAAAGGCCATCTTGATCACTGGCCAATTCAGACCCACTGTGCTTGTACAATCACCTCGCCATGTAAGAACTGCCAGTGTAGTGCCTGCCTGATGATCTGCCTGCCATGCCCTTGATGTCCTAGTACAGAATATCACTATGGATATAATAAGAAATTCCACAAATCAAATCCAAGCCTAAGAGCAGCTGTCTCTGCTAAAAAAGTGGAGGATTTCCACATGATGGTCAGCAGGACCTTAACTCACATCGGAGACAAAGAAAAAACGAGGTAAATTACATAACACACATATATAGAACACATGTGCACATACTCTTGATTTAAAGCAATAGCAAATTCCAGATATTAATGAGATAGAAAGTAATTAATCTTTTTCTAATACCTGGAATGACGACTGTAAATGGATAATTTATTTTCATAGATTATAATCATTTATAGGATTTAACCCATACACTTAATTGTAGCATTATATCAAAATGATTTTTTTATTGTATGTAAATATTTCAATTGATTTATTTTTTGTTATTTATTTATTATATTAAATGTTCCTTAATTATTTTGTCTGTTTCATCTCGTTTTTTGCCATTCCAAATAGTTAATATACCCGGAGGGGTTTGGGTTATAATTATTCATCCATTTTGAGTAATAAGTAACACGTGAGGCTAGTGGTATGGCATTTCTGATCCCATTAAAAATTATAATTTATTCAAGCACTGTAATTCTTTAATAACTACAGCAACTGAGAGACGTTTGACCAGAAAAGATAACCTGGAGCAATATCCGTATGTTCACAGGTTCAGTCAAGTATGGATTTAGATTCGTTTATGTCCATATGTTCTCTTTACTTGTGGTAATGGAGGGTCATGATTGAATTCAAGAACACTTCTATTTTATTAATATTGATAAGAAGACTCTCTCTCGTAAAGTAAATAAAGCAAGTTAATAATTAAAGAAATTCATTTTTTTTCCATTTCATTAATCATTTTTGCTTTTTTTTCTCACATACATCATTCCATTACAATATATTTTCAATTTAATAACATTTCTTTAACAATAAAAGATAAAATGTCAGCAATTTTCAATAGAAAACTTACTTACTGATTTCTTATATATATAAATAATTATATACACATACTTAGTATGTTATTTACAAAAGAGTATACTTATTAACTTACTGCAGAAATATCTAGTAGCACTTATACACTATATTTGTGACATTGATCTAAACTAAAATTATATTTATTAAGTGAAATTCATTTACAATGTAGTTTTGATAAACATTTTTTTAAAAAAGTTTCTATTCAAAATAAAAATGTTAAACACTTTTTACTTAAAAAAATATTTCATATTTTTAATCACACACATACACATATAATATTATGTACACATATAACATGATATATACATAAGGGGTATACATTTTAATCAATAATATATATATATAAACTCTAAGTACTCAACTAATTTAAAGTACAATATGGTTTTACATTTTTTATTTATTGCGCCAATATTAAAAACTTTAAAATAATAGGGTTAAACAATTTTTTTTTATCTTAAATGCTTTTATTGGCTGCACATTAAAAAAAGTTTCTTCAACCACAATTGGAGTTTTTAGATTTAACTTGAAATAAAAGCATGGGGAGGGGAGGTTCAGAAATTATTAAGTCAATCCCTACTTTTTTTTACAACAAAAGTTTGACTTAATTAGTTTCTGATCCCCCATGCTTTTATTTCAAGTTAAATCTAAAAAGCACAATTGTGGTTGAAGAAACTTTTTTTTTAGTGCTCAGTCAATAAAAACATTAAGTACACAATATTTTTTTAAATTTCTATTATTGCTTCTGTGAATAGTATTTGTTTTTTAATGCCATTTTGCACATATTACTATTACTATTATTAATGTTATATTAATAAAAGTTACATTATTTTTTATTGATAGGATCAAAAACATTCCAGAGATAATACCAAATATTAAATTGCTCTCATTGAGTGCTATTGAAACGTCATCATTTATGATTTACTGCAAAAGTTAATATCCTAATCTTACATTTTGTTTTACTAATAATTTCCAAAAAAATGTATATATATGTGTGTGTGTGTGTAAATTAGTAATCAATGTCTAAATTCCAATTACAATCAAATATATATAATTCTTAGAAAAACAATACAATAATTAATACAGAAAAGAATATTTTAAAAAATATTTGAAAAACAAATATCTACTGTAATTTAACGAAGTACTTTCAACTATGTAAGTAGTCGTTATCAATTATATTCAAATTCTATTACAAAAAATCGTTTTAAATGTATACAAAAACAATTAAGCCATACATCAATTTTCCCCACAATTCATTAATTTTTATATTAGCAGCTTGTCTATTTATCAAATGCTGCTTTCCATTTCTTATTAACATAGCTTCTTTAATTTTAAGTTTATTATTATTTCTTTTAATACATAAAATCTTAATTTTATTAAAATCAAAACTATATATATATACATGTAACATTATGATCAAAAAATACGACTCCTTAGATAGTTGAAAGTACTTCTATTAAATTATAGTAGATATTTGTTTTTCAAATATTTTTTAAAATATTGTTTACTGTATTAATTATTGTATTATTTTTCGAAGAATTATATATATATATTAGTTGAAAGGGTTTTAAAGAGAATTATAATGACAATTACTTTATGATACAATTAATAATATTATATTCTAAATTGTTAACTTTAAGAAAATGCCAAATAATTATATGTATATTACTTTTTTTTACCTTAATAAAAATTAATCATTAAATAAATTAAAAGTAATTAGGGTCATCATGATCATTAATAGTTTCTGTTGATAGGAGTAATAAACTTTAATATTTTATTCACCAGTGAATTAGTTTCATATATTGTAATGTAATTATTACATATTGCATAAATAATATATTCTTTTCTAAGATTGAGCTGCCCTTTACATATTAGATATGAAGTGTCATTTGTCATAATAATTCTTATTACTAAGAGGCAAAAAGGAAAAAAAAAAGATTATCAGAATAAAATATCTCCTTCAAAATACTTCTGTCAAATTGTTAGACAGAATATATTAGATAAAAAAAGACAGGAAACTAATAAATATAGTATAGCTTTCAGCATTTAATTCATAAATTCTTGATAAGTTAGATTTTATAGGTTTTATTGGAAATGTTTGTTAAAAAGTTTCGACATTCTAAATATAGATTTTTATATGATTTTCTATTGAAAAAGATGACAGGGACAGGCAAAGATGTATGTGTGGAGAAAAATATATAAAAATAAACTTTCGTGTTTATAAAAAAGATTTAAACAATTCCTTCCTTTAAATGTGATAAAATAATTTTTGACTGTCCAAATACTCATAGTTCTTTTACAAATAAATCAGTCAAATTAAAGTGTCTATCTTAATGTCACATCAAAGTGTCTATCTTAATGTCACATCAAAGTGAGTACTTTGAATAAATATGGTACTGATAATGAGTTTATTTTTTTAACTGTTATGATTTCAATATAAAAAAAACTTTATAAAGCATGTAAACTGTGAACAAAACTTTGAAACTATGAATTACTTCTCATTTCACATATAGATTATCGCAGATTAGTGTGTACCAGTGAAAAGGTGACGTAGTTCTTTCTAAAATGCCTGCAACACCTACTCCAAATCATGATCTTTTGTAAAGTAAGATAGCCTAACCTTTTCCTGCAATAATGTTAAAGCATTAGCATATCTGGATCTCAATTTATGATATGAATTGTGATAATACATTTAGTAACTTCATACATTTTGGAATTCATCTTAACTCAGTCATTCTCAAATAATAGACTTATCTTTAATACAAGATTATCAAGGATCAGATTCAGGTTTCAGTAAGATTAACGAATGGGATAACAATAAAATAAAATAAATAGCCTATGCCATAAATAGTTTATTTGGAGAACTAGGTCAGATGATCTGCTTATTTTCAGTAAACTAGAGATCTCATTATAAAAGAAGACACCAACCTACAGATTTACTTACATTAAACAGCAGTATGTGTGTTGAACCACAATATTATAAAATGCAATGAAGCCTGACCAATCCTGGAGCTGGAAGCTGCTAGTTATAATAATTATCATATTTGCATATGAAGCATACCACCTATTGGGTGGAGCTATAGGACCTTAAAAGAAATTTGTAACATTTATTTCAAATATGTATAGATTATTAACAACTAGATTCACATAGCCTGCCATTTGTAACTGATGTCAAATATATAGTAAAGAATAAATAGGACAAATAGTAGTGTAATGGCCAAGAGACAGAGACTTTACCAAAACTAAATTATTCAAATTTATAAAAAAATTGAAGGAAGACATGTATTGGATGCAGATGTATGGATAGCAAGGGAGGTAATTCAAGGAAAATTGAGATGGTCAAGTTTTTATATGAGAGTTGCAAAAAAGTAAAATGAAAATGTTTCATAGATTGCAGTTTATGGATAATAAAAGAATAGTCAAAATAGTATTTAATTGGGTTACAAGTAAAGGGCAGGCAACAAGATGAGTGAGAAAGGTAATGTGGTATGCAAAAGATTTGGATAAAGAATTTATATCAGTTTTATTGTACAAAAAATGGGATGATTGTGTTAGGAAGTTTGTTGATTGTTATAGTGGTAAGGAATGAGATAAAAGAATAGATTAATTAATAAAAATAGGCAGTTAGAGAAATGGAGAACTAGTATGGAGAGTAAAAAGAGTTTAAATATATATAGAAGTAAATGGAGTATTAGGTGCAAGTTAATATATGATAATAGTAAGAAAAGTAGTTTATTATTTAAGGCTCAAATGGGATCTTTAGCAAGAAGAGATTATACATGTAAATGAAAATATATGGGTGATTTATTCTGTAAATTGTGTAAGGAAGGTATAGAAAAATATTAGGCATGTATTAATTGAATGTAAATGCTTGAAAACAGAAAGGGTACATATAATGAAGTTATGGAAGAATAAATATGAAAAAAGTGATTATTCAGAAAGTGGATTATTGGTTTTTATGTTGGGTTTGGGAAAATATAAAGGAGGTTTAAGATATGAAAGCCATAGAGTTGACAAAGATTATGTTGTGGAAATGGGATGGAGCAGAATATGGGAAAACTTAGAGTGGGGAATGGAAAATAAAGTGGTAACAGGTTTCTCTGGGCATAATTGCTGAGAGATTTTTGGCTTCATTTAAAAAGAAGCCACAGTACATGACATCAGCTGAAAATGAGCATAAATTCACTACAATAACATAAAAATTGCTGGTTTTTAAGCCGATTTGATTATAATAGGAACAGATGGCAGACAGGTTAAAGATATGAAAAATATTACAATATAACACAAAAAATAATCCAAATTTAAAAAATACAAACAATATTTAAACTTAAATTACTTAATTGTTAAAGACTTTTTGAAATACATTTATTTTTAAACTTTATAAAATTTGACTTTTCACCTACAGTTTGGTTTATAGTAATAATTCATGTACTTCATTAAATGTTTCAGTGAATGAAATAAATATTTTTCAAATCACTTATGTTAGCAGTTTAGCACATCAATTTTACTTTATTTTTAGATACTTTAATATTTATTCTTGAGTTTTCTTATTTTTTCCTTATTTAGTATTTTGTATAAAACAAAATAATGTAAATAGGTCAGTTATTAAATTCACAATTTCATAGTCAATATATTTTAGACAGGCCAATTAATTTTTCAAGTTCATGATGGTACCAGATATTATTGTAGACAGAAATTGATTTAGAAAAAAATGATAATTGTTTTTTTAAACATTAGAATGCATAGCTTGATGCTCTACCTTTACACATATATTATAAGTCTATCTGGAGGGGGAGTCCTAAATAAGGATTCATGTTGATGCATTACCATCTTTCTTGATGGATATCATAAATTGTAAAGATACAAACAAATTATAATAATACTTACATCTCTATGTGCTGTATGAGTTAGCTCCCTTAAGGGAGACTTGAGCTTCAATTTCCCAATTCTGGTGAATATTTTTCTCTTTTTGCTAATTTTTGTCTACATTTTTTTGATCTGTTACCTCACTTTAATGATTTATTTAAACAACTGATGCTTTGCACTAGAAAAATAAAAATGTATAAATACTCACTTTAGCCAACACTTCTTGTTATATTAAGATATCTGCCTATATTATTAGCATTCAAATATTTGATTATTGCCAATAAATATATTAATTACCCTGTTTTGAATTTAATTGAATATTTAATTTTAACAAACACAAATAGATCTGAATAATGTTCATAAATTTGATTTACAAATAAATTTATTTTATATAGAATCTTTATGAAATTGTATTAATTTATCTTACTTTTTTACCCATTGACATAGTAAAAGCTAATATTTGAAAATAACCAACAGAACAACTTTCTTCTCCATTTATTTATTTTGATAAATATAATATTCACAATAAAGACAAATATTATGCAATTATTTTAGTTTAACACAAGTATTTTAATTTTATTTCAAACCAAGACGGGAATCAAAAGTAATTATGTATTTGATTTCAAGATTTCAACAATATTTATGCTTTGTCAGTACATATCAATGTTAAATTTTTTTTATACTGATATAACTTTTTACCCTTATAACTATTAAATACTTTTATCTAAGTTACAATTTCTGTTTTCTGGTTTGTTTGTAAACATGTATAAACATTTTCAATAATTAAGTTAGAATAAAGTTTTGAAATGGCTTTGAATAGATTTAAATTCAATATAATTTGTTGAAATTGAATACCAAAGTACTAGGAACAAATAATATTTTAGATAGATAACCTAGTTTCTTACATCTGGATTAGTGAGTGAAGAAAGATTCAAATATTTTAATACCAAATTTAAAAGTTGTTTTTAGAATTTTATTATATTTTAAATAATAAATGAGATTTTTTGTTAGGCATTTATTTAAAAAAAGTGCCTGAAATAAAAACAAAAAAGTCAAACAATTTTCAACAGAAAGGATATCTTCATATTTTAAATTACCTAATGATTAATTATGCATATACATAAATATGCACATTTACTAGATATGATACATACATAAGGAATATAATTATTAACTTATTGCAGAAATACTAAATGATTGTAAATATATTGTAACATTACAGTATCACTGTAAATTGATTATTATATTTAATAAACTAAAAATTTTATTGGCTTAATTTGTATAGTTAAGCAAATATATTAATCACTGTCATTGGTTGTATAGCATAGAATATAATTATTATCATGTTTAAATAGTCTCTCATGCTAATGTTTACGAGAAATATAAAATTATATATAATATTTTTGAATGGCCTTCCAAGCGGATTTCATGATTGATGCTTGTAAAATACGTTCATATTTTGTTGTTATTGTAGTTAAGGAAAAAATTATCAAATGGGATAAATCAAAACTATTTCAAAAGTGGATATATAAAAGAGAATTATAAACACAACATTACAACATTAGAATACTATCCTAAGAGATAGTATAAACACTTCTTATATTTTATATTTTGTGTGTGTGCATGGAAGCTTGGAGATATTTTATTTAGCAAAGATTGATTTAGTTTGCTAGAATATTTATTTAATTATATTCATTAAATGGTTAATTAAATTTTAATTGAATAAATATCTGAACTTTATGGTTTTATGATTTATTTATATTAACTAAATGCTTAAAGAATTATTTCAAAACATGGAAATAAAAATGAAGTGATTAAAAAAAGACTGAAATTATATATTTTTTTATTATTTATAAATGATGTTTCTAAAATTTTATCATCTTGATTCAAAAATATTAACTCTATCATTTTGTTTGGCTGTAACCATGACAGTCTCTTCCAATATTTTACAGACAAATGAAGAAACCCTAATGTATGATGGACAATATTCTGTAATCCAGACAACATGTGATGAATAGTATAAAAGCTAAAATTTGGAAAATAGAGATAGTCTTCATAAAATTTTATTGCATTCAGGACCTAACAGATTGAAAATTTTACATAGCCATTTTGTTTGTCATCAACATTACCAACCAGATTAGCAGTCTAGGCATTTACCTTTCTTAGGCAAATGACTTTTTCTCATTGTTATAAAAGAAAGATGAACAACAATAAATAAAACAAAAACAATCATTAACCCTTTAGCTACTTTCTTCAACTTATTTAATCTTTGACTAATTTTTGTATTGGTCCACTACTTAAATCTAAGAACAATATTATTCATCAGTTTCATTTTCAGTCAGTTTTTATTGTTAAAATACTAATCTAACACTCACAGAATTTTTTTATTTCAGCTTCTAAAAATTGAATAATTTTAGATTCAAATTGGTTAAATGTAAGAAAAATTAAAAATTATGTTAATAGTTGAAGAAAAATATAAGAAAAAACATTTAAAAAATAGCCAGTGGTAAAACAAAAGAATTATATTTCAATCAATCTGTGTGTCATTATTCAGTTCTGCAGGTGTTAACATAATTCACTTCCTAAAAGACTGATCACTTTTCCCATGCTTATTTTTCTTGTAAAATTTAAAATTTTTAGAATCAAACTTTATATTTCAATAAAGTAATGTAAAATCTTATTTATGAATGTAAAAAATTATAATAAATATATTTAGTTACTTCAAAATCAAGTACAAACATGTAGAACATTTGGGTTTAATTTCTGACTTTGTCATTTAAAAATGCCTACAGTATAATTTCCAGAGTTCGCAGGCATCCAATCAGAAAAAAGAGACACCACTAGGCAGCAAAGAAAATTGTTTTTTTTTTTCAAAATATAATGTCATATGCCTAAAATGAAGAAATTGTGACCAAAATTGACTGAGAGATGATGCATGCTATGTCCAGAAAACAATAAATAACATTATGGGATATTAAAATAGCCAAATGTGCTAATTGTAAATAACAGATAAGGAATTAATTAATTGATTATTTTTTTATTTCAAGAAATCTCATTTATTACAGTCAACTGTTATTGGAAAATGAACAAATTCTTGTGTGGAATGATGTCTCATTATTTTAAGAATAAATATCTGGATTTCTTTAATTGAAAGTAATGATAAAATAACTAATATATTTTGGAAAATTATATTTATTAATTTCCAAAATATTGCTGATGTTTATTTTACAATTAATTTAAAAATAATTATTTTCTTCACTATGAGAAAGGATGCATACTTCTCTTAATGTGAATTTTTTCATCATTAATTATGTAAGGAAAAACTTTAAACAATAATTTTTTCAACCAAATATGCCTCTGTATAAACTTGTTGCTTAGAGAAATGAATGTTCATTCAAAAAGTAATGAAAATCGTTTGTTTATGGATGTTAAATTGTTTGCTTTATCAGAGATATGATGAGAATTAATGGCATCATGGATTAAAGATCTATAAATAAATGGATTAATTTTATATCTCAAATTAAACAAGTAATGAAAGTTGATCTTTTGGATAATATTATAGTATCCGTTCAAATGAATTAAATTATTGTGGGGAATAAACTTGAATAAATTACTAATTTGTATACAGTGCTTGAGGAATTGCATTATAAATTATCAATGCTAAATATTTAAATAACATTCAATGGATAATGGATTAAGAAAGGTAAATGTTCAAATGCCTCTCCTAAATTGTGTATCATCAAAGCAAATATTAAATATGATTAATGCCCAAGTGACATACAATTTTAAAATGGATTAATATGTTGATGTAACTTTTGAATCAACATGTATGCTAAATGAAGTTTATTGATCTTTATGCTGAGTCCAGGAAGTGAAATTAGTTGTGCTTTATCTCATCTGTGATGCTGTTATTTTAAAAGTGCTTATAAACTTCCCTGAATTCTAAAATATTTTTCAAGATTAATATTTCAGTGGGATAAAGTTTGTTACATGATTCCTTAATGTATTCTTAAAAAATTGTTTCTTTCTTAGTTTGTTAATATAATAGTTGTTATTAATGTAATAAAGTTTCTAAGAGATTACTAAGCTCATGTATGGGTAATGTTTTATTTAATATTATTATTGTTGAGATTGAATGAGATTAAATGCGATTTGTCTTGGGTTTAGGTTGCCTAAATTTAGGTAATTATTAAACTTAAGTCAAACTGTGCTATGCTGCAAATATATATTTTATGAAATTATAAATTCAACCTCAAAGTTAATCATTTTTATGTAAATAAATAAATCTGTAAAGAATATTTTATGAACCACTCTTGCATGTTAGTGTTAATTTTTCATTGTTATGTAGTATGTAGCAGGGCATCCTGGTGATCTAGTTATACATTATTAGTAGAGTAGCACTCATAATGTTTAAGTCTGAAATTGAATCCAATAGAAGACCTTGAGGTAAAATAAATAAACCCAATATGGTAAATATTTTCTAGGTACAGTAAGCAATGATCCGTACTTGCTTCTATTGAAAGAGTGAAAACTTCTTTAGTAGTATTAAATGAAGTTGATTACTAAGTAATTAGTTAGTAAAACAGTCTGATTAAGGACAACTATAAAACATTTATTTTTTATAATAATGATAATTATTATTCTTCAATATTAAAATGAAAATTATTTTGAAACAATAAACAATCTATTCTTATTTAATGTTAGTGTCTTCCTAACATTGTCTGATAACACACTTTTTCATATCCCAAGTTCAAATTAGATTTAGAAAACAAACTAATATTTATTACATTTTATATATTTTTTTGTTATGTTTCGTTTTTGTTATTTTTCGTTTTTATCATTTATTTTATATCATGTAATAAAGTAATTGCTATTTTTTTAATATTACTCTTTTGTCGTTATTAACGAAATATCATCACTACATAATCACGATATTTATAAAGGTCATATTTAAGATATTAGCTTACACATAAAACTACATGGATGATATATATCATTATTATATTAATGCTATCTAAAACACAAAAGTATTGGATAAGAGAGTGCACATAAAATAGCCTTTACATTGACCTATCCTAGAATGCATACATACCCTTTATATCCATGATTTTCATGTAACCCTGAGATAAATTATCAATCAACCTTATATTTGAAATTGTTAGCCTTAGTTTTTAAAATACAAATTTAGTTACTCTTCTCTAGTTCCTACAGTAAAAAAACAATATATTTGTAATCATTTTTATTATTAAATAAGATTAAGAGTATACATATTATTAATAACCTGAGAAATTTATTTATTATTTTATTGAATGTGAATTTATTATTAACGTATAGAATAATTATATCTTATGTGGAAATATATATAAATTTGTATGCCTAACGAATTGCAAGTCAAGTGAGGGTTAGGAAGAGCACTTTTTCCACATTACCGATCTCAGCCGTCCCAACTACATTTTCATTTTATTGCCACCAAGATCGCGACTGGTTTTTCTTTTCTTGCATGCTTTCAATATATATAAACTATAAGTGTCAAATCGATTTAAATTACAATATAGTTTTACACTTTTATTGATTCTGACAATAATAAAAAATTAAAAATAAATAGTAATGATATTTTTTTTAAATATTAAATGCTTTTATTTACTATAAACTAAAAAGCAAAAAAAAAAAAAGAAGAATGTTACGTCAAACATAATTGGGTTTTTAGATTTAACTTGAAAAAGTGTGGGTGTGTGTTCCAGAAATTAATTAAGTCAATCTCTATTTTTATAGTAAGGGATTAAGTTAATTAATTTCTGGATCTCCCATGCTTCTATTTCAAGGTAAATCTAAAAGCCACAATTGTGGTTGAAGAAACAATTATTGTGTTGCTTTTAATTTATAGTAAATATAAGCATTTAATAAAAAATATCTCCATTCAGTCATACCTTTATACACATGTCTGCCATATTAATGTTTGGTTCAAATAACATAATAATTATTATTGGATTAATTAATTGTAATCAGAATATTTTCATATATATATATATGAACTAATTTTAACGATAGTGGCAACTCTCTCCATACAATATTGCTACCCAATGCAAGCTATAGTAAACAATGGAATCTACAAGGTTTGTGCTAGCTCTGGGTGGCATTACCATATAGAGAGAGTTGCTGCTGTTTTAATAGCTTGTGTAAGCATAAAAAATGGTGATCATGTGATATGTCAGTGGTTTAAGGAGAAAGTGTTTTAAATATATTCTTTATGCTAGTATAGAATCTTTATACTATTACCATTCAAAAGATATAAAATCTATGCTTAATTTTGTTTCCCATGAAATAATTAAATAATAAAAGTATAGTAACTGATAATTTTAATTTTCTTGAATTATAAAAACATTTTTTCTTTTTAAAGTGATTAGTTTATTTTGTGCTTTGCTGAATCCTATCTTGTGTCTTAACAGTGAGAAATGTCTTTTGGCCAATTCACCTCCTGGTGAATTTTTTCATAAGTATTATACATTAATATGCATGTAAAATGGTATATTTTAGTACAATAATTTTTTTCTGAATATTTTGTGATAAAAGGCATGAAATTCAAAATTCCCACTCTTACAATAGACATAAGTCCCACCCTGACATGTTCAGCCATTGTGTGTTGCCAATGCTGGAAAACATTTGGCATTTCATGACACCAAAGTTTTCAATGACCCAAAAACATGTTTATTTGCAAATTTATTACAGTTTTAGTTATGTATTTATAAATAATTTGCACTATATTTATTAGATATCAATAAATATAAATTATAAATAACTTATTTTGATTTGAAATACTTTTAAAAATATAATGTTGTATTAGCAGCTAATATAAATATGACCTGAAGCAAATTAGAAAATTCTAGCTTTGATGTAAACAATCTACATTATATTTACAGTAAGAAATTATTGGATTTTGCCATAAATATTCAAAAAAATTAAGCTTTTAAAGCATAATTCATTAGATATAAGAGAAATAAATAAATATTCATTCACATTTTTAAAAATAATCAGAACTAAAAATATTTCATTGATTTTACAAACTGAAAATAATCTTTCTAGAAACAATAACATGGAAAGACTTTGTTTTGATTACATCCTCATTTTTAAATATTTACAGAAACAAAATGTGAAGAATTAAATATTATTTCACTAGTAAAAAAAAAACATACTTATCAAATGAAGTCAAATTTATTTTTTTCTGATAAGTAGCAATCATTTTATCATATATTTTATGTTGACATGTGAGACAAAGAAAAACATCAGATATAGTGAAATACAATAGGGTTAATTAAATATAGTTTTGTAAGATGTAGCAAGTAGAATTAATATTAAAAAATATCCCTGAACCAATAATAGTAAGACATTAAAAAGAAAGCTAGAATTTTATTGTTTTTAATAAAAATGATAATCTGAGCATAGTTATATGTATATTGTACCTGGCCAACAGGATGATAACCTCTAGTAATTTTATACATCCATAAATTAGACTATATTTTTATTTTCTTTAGGTACAATTTCACAATCTTATTTAAAATTAACTTTAATTTATACCAGCAATTATGAGACCCAAATATCCCATTAAACAAGATCACATATCAAATACTTTTCCTTATTAAGTAACAAGATATTTCCTACATAAATAAAATATTTATAATCATTAACTTTAATGGAAATTAATTAATAAGTTTATATTATTACTTTACTATATATTGTTTCCCATCTTTATTATTCTTATAGAGCTATAATTAATAATAACAACAATAATAGTAATATTATAATAAGGAAATCTCAGGATCATCATTGATTTTTTAATTAGCTATTTATCCAACCTGTAAGATATAAAGAAGGATTTTGCTTAATTTTATAGGTAATATAATGATTAAGAAAACTGTTAATTATCATATTTATAAATAAAATTATTTTAATATTTTATAACTGAAACACACAGGCTTATCATATACTTGTGTTTATATATGTAATATATAGGGTATATAAGCACAGACTTTCATGCAACCCACCACTCTCCACACTATCTCATAACACTAATACACCTGAGCACATATATGTTGAAAAGATAAATAATCACCAATATATGTATTTCATGCTAAACCAGCAATCATCCATTGGTCCAGATTATCATCTCCACACATATATTCTATAACTACTCAGACATATATCCTCATAGGCATCAATCTACTCCACACTCCAACTCTTCAACTGTCCATCCAATTGAAAATCTGATAATGGAATGCTCAAAGTTCACCCTGAGGCCAAGATGTTGACCTAAGATCAATCTGACCCCTCATGTACAGGACATAATCCATTTAATACATATACAAGAGATGGAAAGACTTCTCTACTATGTAATAACTGAAAGGTGGCCTTTGAGCATTCCATCATCAGATTTTCAATTGGATGGATGGTTGAAGAATTGGAGTGTGGAGTAGATTGATGCCTGTCCATTAAAGTATGAGGATTGGCTATTTTAATATATGTCTGAGCAGTTATAGCATATATGTGTAGAGATGATAATCTGGACCAATGGATGATTGCTGGTTTAGCATGAAATACATATATTGGTGATAATTTTTGTTTTATCTTTTATGTTATTTATTACTTTTGATCTCTTTCACTCTATGCCAATAAAATGATAAGTAATACTTATTGAACTATTGAATTTCAACATCCCACTCAATTCTTTTTAATAAACTTACTATTCAACTTTTTGAATAAATAAAATAAACTATTATATTGTATACTTTAAAAGTATGAAAACTTATCATATCTTGAAATAATGTAATTTTAGATTTCATTCTACTCTCATAAATATTAATATAATATATGTTTGGTACATCATAAAGTAAGAAACACTTATCTTCAGTATATGTAGTTCAACTTAAATACTAACCTTTTATTGCCAATTATAATTAAACAAGTTTTTTTGGTTTTCATCTCCAAACTATAATTCTTTTTTTTTTATGTCTATTACTAATAATAAACTAGACCAAATTACAAGTCAGGATGGAATATAAATACCCTATAATTATATCAAATTAAATATAAGATCAAAACCTAAATATCACAATATATAAATCTTACATTATATTTTTTACACACATATATTTTATCATCTTTACACAAATCTATTTTATTACCTAAGTACTTATATCTTTATTCCTCCAATTATTATAGCCACTTAATAACATTTAATAAAATAAAAATGTTAAACAATTAATTATACATGTAAATAAATAAAATAAATTATATATATATTAAGTTACCTCCCTCCATCTTTATATTAATTACTTAAATTATAAAACTTAAAAATTATTCAAAGATATTTATACAAGTTTTAATATATATATATATATTAAAGCATAATACGATTTTCCAAGTTTCATCCCTGAAGAGTTTTAATTTCTATAATAAACAAATCACTTCAAACGTTGTAAAATAAATTTGGCATTTCCATCTCAGCTCTTATTTTTATTTTAATAATGCAAAAAAAAAAAAAACAACAACACTCCAGCATAAACAATTATATACCATTTAACATTTTTCTATTACTTGGTGGCAGAAATTATTTCTAACTTGATTATATATATATATGTTTTTATTTTATTGAAGACTCTTTTAATTTTTATTGTAATACTAAATGGTCATAAATCCAATATTATTCTTTTTTCCACTATTCTCTTTATCCCATAAATCTTCCTTGCAAATGCTATCCTTGATATAGATGATATACATTTTAAATACGACAATATTTATTTTATAAGTTCATTCAATTATTTCCATCCCAAATTTAAATTACGTTTTTATTCTCTATTATCGTGATTTATTTAATTTTCTTTTACTCTTCATATTGTTAAAATATTTTTTTAACTATTTTTTTTTAATTCATATAAACACGTTTTAATTTTATATTATTCAACTACAATATAAATTTTGTCTCTAAAGTTCATCTTACATAACTGTTTTCCTTAAAATAAAATCATTTTCTAATATACTTCTAGGATTAAAATTATTAGCCAGATATGCTTCTTTTTGCTCTCTTCTGCTATTAACTATTACTTTCCTTAGACATCTTCTTCCATTATCATTATTTACTGGTTCAATTTTTATTATCTTAAGGACTTTATAACTTACTTTATCTAAAAATATATTTATTTTAGTTCAACCACAAATTCCAGTCCAGTCCATTATAATTTTTATTGCAAACACTTATAATTACTTCAGCTGGCTTATATAATACTCACTATTTTTCCAGTGAACTCAGTGTTATTTGATACTCTGTTTGCATGAATTCACAGCTTTTTTTTATTCATTGATCAAATACTTTTAGTGATATAATGATTCCAAGATATTTCCCAAATTATTGAATATTGATTTCACCAATAGAGACTTAAAATGTATTTACTCTATAATTAAAAAAAAACAACCTTTATAACATAGTTTTAAATTATCAAATAGATCATAGTTACTTTTTAAACTACTACTACTACTACTACTACTACTACTATGGATGCTGCTACTTCTACTGCTGCTGCTGCTGCTACTGCTACTGCTCTTACTCCTACTCCTCCTGCTACTGATACTGCCACTGCCATTGCCTCTGCAACTGCTACTGCTACTAATACTACTAGTATTAGTACTACTACTAATACTAGTACTACTACTAATAGAACTACTACTACTACTACTACTACTGCTACTACTACTACTACTAATAATAATAACAACAACAATAATAATAATAATAATAATAATAATAATAATAATAATAATAATAATAATAATAATAATAATAATAATAATAATAATAATAATAATAATAATAATAATAATAATAATAATAATAATAATAATAATAATAATAATAATATTTAAAATGATTAAAGCTAAATTTGATAGAAGAACTAAATTACTTTCTTTCTATCCCTGATATTTTTAATCAATTCCCTCAGTTTGATATATTTCAAATGGTGACCTCTCATTGGCTAATTCTTCTAATCTTTTATTATGCATATTTAATTAATTACAAACAGTTTGAATATTATTTTAAACCAATATTATCTGCTTAAAAAATTTAACAAAATATTAATAATACCTTGAATAACCTGAATAGAAAAACGATTAATTTTAAACCAATTTAGATCATTTTAATTGTATTCTGTACAGACTAAATCCTAAATTAATTCTATAAACTTTTTTTATCACAAAATTAATCAGTAAATATTATCTTACTCATTTTTTAAAAATAAATTAAGATTTTATGAGAAATACGCTGAAAAAAGATTACCTATATATATTTGAACTTCACTGAAAATTTAAATATTATTATTAACAATTAATTATTAATAAATACTATTAATTATATTTCATTACTTTATTTCTTATATGCTTTTAAAATCAATACTTTAACCAATACTTAGAAAATTTATATTACTTCATGTTAACTAACCTTAGGTTTAAATCCCAAACAACAAAAAATAACCTTTATCTTTTTTGGTTTAATAACTAAATATATTTACTTGATAAGATGTAGAATTATATCCCTAAAGATTTACTTTCAATTTAATTTATGATGTGGTATTAAATATATATATATATATATATACACACCTGGGTCTCATTTTACACGATAGATAGGTTCCTCAGAAAACACGCACAAATGAAATTGCACAAAAATAGATGTAACTTACGTTGAAAAGGGGGGGATATGGACTGTGATTTTTCAAAAATCGGATAAGAGCAAAGTACCAACGTAAAATTACTTTAAAATTTGCACAAAAATTAAGGAAATAAAATATGACTAATAAAAAATTTCAAATTTGAAAAAAAATGATACAAGACAAACTTTTTTAACTATAATATTTAATTTTATTTAAAACAATATGTATTTCTATGCATACATTTTTATACAAGTTTTAATTATTATCGCTATTTGCTGAGAAACAGGTTTATTTGCAAACTGGTAAAAAATCAGATTCTTCACACGAAGAAATACAACTAGCACTAACTTCACTCTCATGTTGTGTTAATGGTTTTCTGGTGATAATGTAATTAGTAATTAATCTTTGAGATGCTGATTTTATTAATTATTTATGAATGTGATATCCAGACATACAACCATTTAGCTTTCATTGGAATTTAAGAGCATGTTCATGATTAGTGTCATTAATAAGACAATAATTTGCCACCTGATTAGAAAGTTGAAGACCTTCTCAAATCATTTTTGCAGTGAAAGGAACAGGTTCCACTTCTGTTTCATTATCTTTTTTTACATTTTCTTCTGTATCTAAACTTTTATTTTTCTCTTTAATTTTTTAATTTTCAATTCTGTTTAAAAATCAAATTTTGTTTCACTGCTATTACTCACCTTTTTAAAATAAACTTGCGGACACTAAATGATTAATAATTGATTACATTCTTTTTTAAAAAGCAAAAACAGGATGTGATTTAAAATGCAAAATTAACATGCACAATGTTTAAATAAATTTACATTATAATCTTGTAAAATTTAATGTGTGTATACATAAAATGTGGAAATCATGATTTTAATTTTATTATTGCATAAAATCTTACTATTATAAAGCACTGAAAATATTGAAATTACTAAGATGAAAGTCAAATTCCAATAATGTGCTATTACTTTTAATATGACACAAGTGTACAAAATGTATTATTTAAAGTAATAGCGCATTATCAGAGTTCGACTTTTGAAGAAACGTGGATCGCCTAACTTCAAAATCGTGTTAAATAAATCCACATAAAAAGAGACCCAGGTGTATATATATTGTCAACCATTATCAGACCACTGCAGGATGAAGGTCTCTCCATGTTCAATCCATCTTCTCTTATCTCTAGCCTCTCTTCTCCAAATCACCACTGCAAACTTTCTTATTTCATCCATCCATCTCATATATTGTCTCATTTTGAGTCTCTTACAATCCATTGGAATCTAGTTTAAGATTTCAGTTGTTTATCTATTATCATCTCTTCTAGCAATATATCTAGCCCACTCCATTACATTATCTTGGAATCCAGTTTAAAATTTCAATTGTTTAACAATTATATCTTCTAGCAATATGTCCAGCCAACTCTATTTCTGTCTTTTAATTTTTTTAACAATGTTAATAACACTTGTTTGTTCTCTTATACACACATTGTGTTTTCATTCTCTTCTTGTTACTCCTAACATGCATCTCTCCACACTTCTTTCAGTGGTCTGAAATTTCTAAATTGCTCTTTTATTAAGTGTCTAACTCTCAGTTCTATAAGAAAAAACTGCTAAACCACATTATTAAAAATCTTCCTTTTCCAACATAGGCATATTTCCTTTTAATATTAAATTATTTCAACCAAAAGTACTCCAATCAAGTTTAATTATATGATTAATTTCATCCATTATATTTTCATCTGTAGTAATAATCTGACAAAGATATTTGTAGTTGTTAACTTCTAACTCATCATAATCAATCTTTATTTTCATCTTTTGAAAAAAGTTCTTTGAACATTACTTTAGTTTTTTAATGTTTACCTTTAGTTCTACTTTCTTACTTTCATCGATAACTCCTGCAACATTTCCTGAAGCTCTAAAACATTGTTTTCAAAAACAACTACATTATCTTCAAAATCAAAATGATTTAAATAATTTCTATTTACTTTTACTCCTTTAGTTTCCCATTTTGATGTACAAAATATTTCTTCCAGCACTGTTATAAAAAGTTTTGAGATGCGGAGTCATCTTGTCTTACACCCTCTTCAATGTTAACCTTCCTAAGTATCCATTATATAATATAATTGTTGCTGTTGCATTTTTTGTAAATATTCTTCAGAATATGAAAATATCCTGGATCTAAACCTTGATGATCAAATGCTTTAGTCACTGAAGACATTTTTATAGAATCAAATGTCTTTTTATAATCTACAAATACAAAAAATAATGGCAACACATATCCATTGGTCCTTTCTATAACTTTTCTCAATTCTTGGATATGATCTACTGTAATAAAACTACTTTTAAATCCAGTTTGCACTCTTAGTTGGTTGAAATCTAATGTTATCTGTAGACGAGTTGTAATTATCTTTGATAAAAATTTTGTATAAAACTGATAAAAGACTGATAAGTCTGTAATTTTTAATATCTTCTTTATCATCATTTTTAAATATTAAAATACTGCATTCTTTCAATCATCCAGTACATCTTTATCATTTAGACATTTGGTATATAACATTGCCAAAATTCTTTCTATTTCATCACTTGTCTTTTGTAATATATCAATTATAATTCTATCATTATGTGGAACTTTTCCTTTTTTCATAGATTTAATTGCATAATTCACTTCTTCATTTAAAATTCTGGGCATGTCAGAAGATATAATAGATGAAAGAAGTACTGGTTTTTTATTACTATATAATTCTTGATAGAACTCTTCTACCCATTTTATGATATAATTTCTGTTTTTAGTAATAGGTTCATCTTTTTTTCGTATTGAAGATATGTTTACTGCCAATATCAAAATATTGTTTTACACACTTGAGACTTTTATTCTTCTCTTTAGCCTTTGTTGCTAATTCACAATTATATTTTCTTATATCATTATAAACTCTTTTTGTACCATATTACAATATTTGAGATATTCAATCCTTTTTAATGCATCATTTTTATATTTCTTCATATTTTTTTTTCATTAACTCTCTAGTCACAGCAGATATTTTATTGGTTAATTGTGATTTTCTTTGCAGTTTTTAAAAGTGTATCAGTTATTTTCCTATTGATTTCATTGAAATATGAATCATATTTAAAATCTACTAGTACCTGAAACCAATTTGCAAGTTCTAACTTAAATTAATTAGAATGTTTCTGAGATTAGGAATATCAACTGTACATATTGTTTTTCTTAATAATTTTTGTCTCTAGTTTTGCATTAACATGTATCTTACATCTTACTAATCTATGATCACTTACTGTGTTAAATTTGTTAAAAAACTTTACAATCTTCCAATATGTATTTTCTGTTAGTCAAAATATAATCTATTTCTGCTATATTTTCACTTGCATTTTTTCATGTACATTTCCTTTTAACATTTTTTTCAAAAAAATAAAAATAAAAATACATAACATAAAATTATTCTTTTTCTGGAAACTCCATAAGTTTATGTCCTTTCTCAATTCTATTACCATAACCAAATTTAGCTACAACACTTTCATATTCATGTGTTTACCAATTCTGCAGAAAGGAGTTTGCTATTAACTGGCAGGACATCATTTGATTTCTCTTGGAGGTCTTAAAGGAACTGAGTAAGGCAAATTTGTAATGCTCACACCATATGTTATTGTCATTGCAGCTGTTATTATTACATAATTATTCATATAGTACACAAACATGGATAGGTTGCTTACTAACACAATTATGACAGACAAAAACAAATCATGTCCCTTATTGTCAGGAGGGTAAAGTCACCAGCCAAGGTGGAAGCAGTTGGTGGTGAAAGCCAGAGAGTGATAAGAATATCCTCATTGGAAACACAGGCTACCATTTGATGATGATTTTTTATTTAGACATGTACAACTGCAGATCACTTTCAAGTGGAGAAAAATTGGAAGAAGAATTGTCTTATATTAAATGGGACATTATTGGATTTAGTGAAGTTAGAAGAAAAAATGAAGAGTTAATTGATTTAAAAAGTGGGCATGTACTCTATTACAAAGGGACAAATATTAGAAGTATAAGTGTAGGATTCATTATAAATAAAAAGTGGAAGAACAATATTGTTAAGATTTGTAGTATATTGAACATAGTAGAAAGATTGGTTATTCAACTTAATAGCAGATACCAAATGCAGATAATTCAGGTTTATGGCCCAGCAAATTCTCACAGTGATGAAGTAGTAGAAGATTTTTATATGGATGTACAAAAGAACTTTTATCAGACTAAACAACATTTTAAAATTGTTATAGGAGATTTTAATATACATATATAAATTAAATAATGCTCAATACTATACTAGTAATTATAAATAAAATAGAAATTCATGTAACATTATAATACTAGCCAAAAAAACAAATTATTCCACAACCATGAAGGATACCACTGTTGTGGTTTTTATTAAAATTTTATTCTTTGACTAGTATTGTAGTCTTATATAAATTTATACTTTATTTTGTACATATATTATTTATGTAGATGGATTTTTCAGGTATATCTTTATTTCATGTTTACATAAAGTGCTGCTAAATAATTTCAATCTATACTTAATTTTTATTTTCTCTATCTCTGATTTATTATAAATTTTGTACATGGGTTACTATAATAATTTTTTGTTAATGACTGGTTATAAAGGAAGCAAATCACTACTACGGATAGTAAATAGTTTTTATTACTTGATTGTAAAGTGATATTCCGACAGACATTTGAAACCATAAAACTTGTTTTTCAGATGAACATTATGCTAACACATTTATCTTGTTAATCTCATTGATTTTATTGAATGCCAATATTTCTCCCCCTTTTTTTTTTATTTTAAAAAATTTAACTCAAATAGTTTGTAATGATGTTGTTAATATTTTACATCATTTATTATTTTATTTTTAGTATTCACTCTGAATTATTTTTAGTTATATAATAAGTCTAACTTCAGCAAAGATGAGAAAGACATTTTAAAATTATGTATAAGAATTTAAAATTTTGTCAGCTACAATATAATAGTTTCTGAGAATTAAAGAAAAAGAATGATTGCTTATTATTTAATTATTGCCATCATTAAAGTAAATCGTTTTCATAAGCTCATTAAATGATTAACATTTATTAAAATGAAAGATAAATTATGTTTACAAATTTATAGAATTGATTGTAAGATTAAAAAGATTAGGTCATGTGATATATGACTTTAATTTTTGATTGTAAGATTATTTCATTAAACAATAATAATTAAATTGACATTATGATTTGACTTCCATCCTATTCTTCCGGTTATTAATAAAAGGAATACTTAATAGTTAAAGAATTTTGAAGTGGGTACGTTTGAAAAATGCTATTACAGACAAAACATTTTTTTAACATTTCTGGGGGAAAAAAAACATTGAAAAAATAACATTTTATTAATCATTTATTAGTTATTTTTGTTTTACTTCTTAATTAAAAATTCGAAAATTACTGGATTACTAAGTAGATTATATATGCCAACTACATAAAGAAAACAATATCTAATCCGACTAGAAACTTAAAAAAATTTCATGTTTTAACTGAAGTTAAATTTGGACTTAGATTATGAAGTTGTCAATAATGCTTTAATCTCTATACCATAAAATTATTCGGACACAAAATAGTAATGCAACAAATCTGATCATATATATATATTTGAAAAGTTTCAATGATTATAAAAGACAAGTAATATATATATTACTTATCTTTTATAAGCATGATCAAAAAAAAAAAAACTTCAAATTTGAGAGATATTTAATTTGTAGCTATTTTCATTTTTTAAATAAATTACAAAAACTTTAAAATAGTTTAAAATTACAAAACTTATTCAGGAACAAAGAAGTCATCATCTACGATAATAAATGTATAAATCAATAGAAAATTTACAATGATTTTATTTTAGTAGAATATTATGAAAGGAAAATTATAATATAATTATTTGAAAGTTACTGTAAAATAATTTTATATAGACTTGAAAAACTTTCAAAATACTATATAGCTAAACGAAGTTTAGTATCAAGCTTCAAGATGGAAGTCAGAGTTTAGAGTAATTAAATGATTAGCGATTTGTAATAAGACTTTCTTAATGAAGCATGGATAATAATGATATTTCTTTGATCTATTTTGGAAAGTTTTTATATGCAATGACGAAATTAGTGACACTGCAAATATGAATTTAACTGAATCAATACTAAATCTTCAAAACTTCATTTACTGTAATTATTATTTTATTTTACAAAATTGCTACAAGATAAAAAATAGAATCAGTCCCTGTTTGAGGACATATATTATAGGCAATTACTTTTATCTACTGTCTATAAAGATTACAAACATTCATACCAAGCACATCATTCTTACTTAAATACAGAGTCAATGTGTTGCTTGGTATACTGGAGAATCTCCAAGTGTCCAGGGCATACCTCCAAATGATTGAAAATCTTCTCCAAAATAGAGAGGTTTTCCTCTCATTGGATAGTTGAGTGTCTCTGAGTTTTCAGCCCAGTGTCTCCATCCCACAGGGCTCATCACTAAGTGCACTCCTGTTCTCTGCCTAAGTTAACCCATTGCTGTTAAGCATAGATGCATCCCTCACCAGAATTGCCATGCCATTGCTGAGAGACAGCATATGTCACATAACCTACATGGATGATGTGGTGTTTCTCTCATCTCAGGATGAGTTCACTAGGTTAGAGCACATCTTGGACCACTTCACTAGAGATATTCATTTAAGAGTAAGTGAGGCTAAATCAGCCATGTCATTAATCAAGATGGGAAACCAGATCCCAGTGAGATTCAAAGATCCTCCTCAAATGTTCCTAGGCTTCAAAATGTCATCTTCCCCTTACATTATGAGGAAAGATCTAGAAGAGGCATTACTAGCAAAAATAACAAACACCATCACACCACTATCCAAAATTCACCTTTCTTTGCTGGGGAAGATTACCCTATTAAATACAGCAGTTCTGCCAAAAATAACATACTTTCTAGCTTGTTTTTCCCCATCAAAGGTATTCATTTGTAAAGCTGAAACCCAATGGAGAAGACTATGTTGAGGTGGTAAATCCCCAGTGATAAGCCTCAAACTTCTTCAAAGACCCAGAACTCAAAATGATCTAGGGTTACATTCAATCTCCACTTTTCTAATGCAACAAACATATAACATGTTAGTAAAACAATTTAATAAAAACCCCAATATGGAATGTCCAATACCATCGATGGAGGTTGAGCCAGCTGACAGACCACCCCCTAAACAAACATGGTTTCAAAAACAAGTTTCATTCATTTTAGAAAACATAAAGATATCAAATTTATTCTTCAGTTCCAAACTTAAATATTGGGACATTTATAACATCACACATGGTAAGGTACTCAATGTAGAAAGCCTGCTAGCAATAGGTATCCCCAGTTTCATAAAACTAAATAAACATTTAAAATTGGAACCAAAATGAGTTGACTTTCTTATAAAGGTCAACCTTGGGCCTTGCGTACCAGTGCTTTCCTTTATTACAAATGTGGACATAATATAAATCCCATCTGCCCCCAGTGCAAGAAGCATGATGAGTCCATAAATCATGTCCTTAATCAATACACAACATAGAATTACCTTCATCACCAAGTGCGAATGAGGATACAAAATTCAAACATTGCTTGCATCTTTATTGGAAAAGCAATCGAAAGTGGCATGTACGGAAACATAAGACTAACCACCTTCATAAATTTCACAATATGGTTAGTGTGTAATAAAATTGTATTTGATAAAGGAGTAAACTACAATCTGGAAGAACTTTTCCTCAAATTATTAAAAGAAACCAAAGACTCTGACTGCAAAATTTGTCAACACTGGTTACCACACAAACATGGGCTCAATTGAACATTCTAGACCAAATTACCATCAGCTAAACCTGCTAGCCAAGTAAATATATCAACATGCAGAGTCTTTTATCCTTTAATCTGCTTTGAAGAACTGTTAACAGAACTGAAAGAACATCTCCCTTTTTAACAGGTAATGCAGGTAATAAACTACACAGAAAATAGTTTATAATCAATTATGGCAACACCTGGAATACAATTGTGAAGATACTTTAATTCTGGTTGATTGCTGTGGCTTATCATAATGGTTGATATCATTGTATCAAAATATAATAGTCAATAAAGTCTATAGGTTGCAGACAGTGGACCCCCTAATAATATAATAATTTGTTTTATTTTAAGATCCCACCTTCTTTGTGTGTTTGTTAATGCCACTATTTGCCCATACTCATGTATTTATTTCCTTATTTATGTTACCATGAAAACAAAATGTATATAAAAGAATTTGCCACATGTAATTGTAATTTGGGTGAATGAAGTTCACTTTTGAAAGATAAATACAATGAATACAATATAATTGAGGTTAAAGTTTAAATGTATAATTTTTTTATTTTAATGTTTAATTATTTATTTATTTATCCAAGGTTCATAAAAAAGAATGATAATGAATCATTGCAAATAGAATTTAATAAACAAAACCGTTAACTTATCCATTCAAACTTTAAAACGATATAGAACTATTAAATACTATTTAAATAACTATGACATTCTTATATTTGTAAAAAATGTATACATTCTTACATTGGAGAAAATGTTATATGTTCAAAGATAATTGAAAATAATGTTTTCCTGAAACAAATATAAAAAACTTTGATTAAAATTTTCATTAAGTGACAACATATAGATAAAAATGAAAATAGGAAGGTAGCACTTTTAAGGTTTATAAGAATAAATCAGAACAGATAGATCAATGGGAATTATTATTTCAAAATTATTCTTGCCTAATACTTTCAGATTTTAAAATATTTTAGTAGAATCAATATTTATAAATTTTATTTAAAAAAAAAACTGAAAAAGAAAGTTCATAAATTTAGTGTCAACCTGATGATTGCGATGCTGTAATGTGCTTTTATTTATAGATTTGTTAAAACAGGCTTGACTTGTAAAAATGAACGTTTTAAACAGACTCTTATTTTATTTCTAGATATATATGTTCCATCAGCGTTTTGTAATAAAGAGAATGTTGGCATACTTATATGTATTTAATGAAGTATTTTGAAGATTTTATGTACTTATTCTACAGTTATATTTTGATGCATGCCCACCATTAACAGATGAATCATGCACTCATTTTTAGCTTTAGAAGTAAAGGCTATTGAATGCATATTAATAAAAGTAGATAAATGTGTAATATTTTTCCATGTGACTACGGAAGGATATTTGATCAAAGTCTGTGCGAGTGTCACCTTCTAAGTAAAATGTAAAAACAATTTAGATGTACACAATACTAAATTTATCCTTAACATGCATGAATCAATCTTTATTCATTTTATAGCTACAATTATCGATTTACTGTTGAAATCTGTTTCATGATGATATTCAGAAAGATATTAGAATTAATTGTACGTAGTCCACATTGGTGTATTTAATAGGATTGATTAAATTATAGTTACATTATCTTGGTTATCTGTAGTATCTTGTAATTAAAAATCATCATAGTATGTGTTTTAATATAACATAATGAATTTTTATGAAATTTTATTTTATTTAGAAGATATATTTTATTAATCATTTTTGTTGTTTGTACTATATGTGTGCATAACCAGTCTTTATTCATTTTATAGCCATTAATTTACTATTGAAATTTGGATCTTTCATAGTATTCATAAAGATATTTAAATTGTTATATAAATATATACACAAATTAAGAGATAGCACTAGTACCTATTGAGGTATTTACTAAAAACAAATTAGATTATGATTATATTATCCTGATTACTTGTTGTTTCTCATAACTAAAAATCATGTATGTATTTTAAATACAATCTAACACTTACATTTCTAATAAATTTTGCTTTTTTTATTTAGCAGATCTCTTTTATTAGTCATGTTTATTACTTAACTACTATTTGATGTTGGCCACCTAAATATTCTAAGGAATCACTAAATCTATATGATCTTGTGCATATAAATTGAATTATGTTAATACTGGCTTGTAGAGATCTAGGGTTAAATGTTATTGCAAATAAATTTCTGATATAAATGTCAGTGATTATACATTTAATAATGGCTGATGTTTTGATGTATGTCATTCTAAAAGATAAACCTAATGATGCTTTTTGATGGTGAATGTTGATTATATCTGAAATCTTCAGCTGACAGATTCTTGGTGTATTTAATTTTTGACACTATCAATGTAAGGTCTGATTACAAAAAGAAAATATGTGTTGATAAGTTGAAGTATTAGCTGTAACTACAGAGTCTTTTTGTCCATACACAGGATAATTTGATTTAAAAAATTGGCTCTCTAAAGTAGAGCATCACTAAACAACCCATTTCTGATATTAAAATAGAAATATATTGTTTCAGCATTATATTATAAATATAACCTAACCTAATAAACTTAAATAGCACTAGATAAATAATAGGAAATAATACAATAAAAGAATAACAGTTGTATGCTAGAAAAAAAAAGGGATACTCTGGGATGTTTGGAGACATACCTAAAGAACAACTCTTTCATGATATATATTAAAAGTCACAGAAAAAAGAAATTTATAATGCAATCAATGAAGAAAAATAAAGTTATAGAATATGAAAACAAGAGAAGAGTAAAAATTGGGAAAAATCTCAGAGCCTGTATAAATACCATGGAAAGAATATAATCCTGTGGTGACAGTTATCATGATTTTTTAGAGGAGATAGGTATATAGAAAAAGAAAATCCAAGATAAAAAACAGAAATAAGCCACAGAGATTTGATGTGCTAAATATGGCAAGAAATAATGAAAGAAATGAAGCAATGTCAAGCAATGGTATGAAGAAATGAGAGCAGTTCATCAAAAAATGGAAGAAAAATTGATAAAAAATATGCAAGAAATGAAGCAAAGTCAGCACTCATTAGAAGAAATAGAACAAGGTCAGCAGAAAATAATGGAAAAGATTGAGCAGATTAAAGATTATAAGGTTCAAAGTATATAAGAGCATGAAGAACTAAAATTAAAAGGTGTAATAGATGAAGAGCTACAGGAGACTCAGTTTAATGCAATACTGTTAACATAAGAGTCAAAAACTAACATTAATATTTCAGAAAAATGTTCCTGAGCACATTACACAAAGAAGAAGACATTAATGGGAATAAATGTGGCAATCAAGATGTGAAAAGTAATTATTTATATTTACAAAAAAAAACTGGCAGTAGAGATTATGCACACATTGATTTCAAAGTAGGACTCAAAGATGCAAGTAATTATCTCTTTGAGGACTAATGCTAACTCTTAAATCAAGTATACAATTATAAACAATTCTAATATCTTTTTGAACATCATCATGGACCAAATTTCAATAGTAAATTGATAATCTCTGATATAAAATGAATAAAGATTGCTTATACATGTTAAAGCTGTGCATCCATTTCTCTTTTGACAAAATTTTCACATATTTGTTTCATTTTCAAAATTATTTTGATGAATTCTTCAGGCTATTTTTACAATTTTTATAATAATGACATTTTTCACATTTCACTACATTTGTAGGCTGTGCCTTATCAAATATTTCTTTCTTCTGCTGGCAGCAAGTATTATTCTACAAATTGGTTCTTTTGTAACATTTCATCTTCAGATCATAAATTTAAAACTTTATCTTCACCTTTTCCTTGATAGTTTGCCTATCTAGTTCACCATCACTGACATCAGCAATTTTTACATTACTTTCCACTTTTTACTGCAACAATATATTTTTATTTGCCTCACTCAAAATCATTTTCCTTCACAACACAATAAGATTGTGTAACATTAAAATGCACTTCTACTGGCTTAGTGTATGAAATATTTTGCTTCTCTTTGTCATTCCATTTAACACCAATACATTATCAAATAAAATATTTCAAAGACCTCTACTCATCTATATATATGATATTATTAGGGACATTCAATCACCCTGTTTCAACATTTTCTGCTATTGTGATTTTTTTGCTTCACAACATATTGAAGCTTCCCTAATCTGAATTTTTTAATTAATAATTGGCAATCCATATTTTTACCATACCCATCATATTCATGCTCATAATAACTAATCAACTATGTTATTTAATATAATCAAATTAAGTTACAGTTATATTATACTTGTGACTTATAATATCCCATAACTAAGAATCATTATAGAATGTGTTTTATTTTCCTTATTTAGAAGCTCTATTTTATTAATCATTTATTTTTGTATCATTATCTGTTGTTTTGTAACTGAATTTTCTAGAAGTCTCTAGATATCCACAATTTAGTGAATGTAAATTAAATTATTAGCAGTACTTGAGGAGTTTTTAGGAGAATATGATTAGATTTCATCTCCAGTAAATTCAAACTTCTTGTAGTTATCAGTGGTTAAGCACTTAATGAAAACTGATATATTAATGTAGAATATTTCAGTTGGTAAATTTAGTGGGGTCTTCTGGTAATGGATGTAGACCATAACTCCAAGTCTCAGTTGATTATTAAGATTTATATCTGCTTACATCCTTATCTATCTATCTATCTATCTATCTATCTATCTATCTATCTATCTATCTATCTATCTATCTATCTATCTATCTATCTATCTATCTATCTATCTATCTATCTATCTATCTATCTATCTATCTATCTATCTATCTATCTATCTATCTATCTATCTTTCTATCTATCTATCTATCTATCTATCTACCTACCTACCTACCTACCTACCTACCTACCTACCTACCTACCTACCTACCTATCTATCTATCTATCTATCTATCTATCTATCTATCTATCTATCTATCTATCTATCTATCTATCTATCTATCTATCTATCTATCTATCTATCTATCTATCTATCTATCTATCCATCCATTCATCCATCAATCCATCTATCTACCTATTTATCTATCTATCTATCTATCTATCTATCTATCTATCTATCTATCTATCTATCTATCTATCTATCTATCTATCTATCTATCTATCTATCTATCTATCTATCTATCTATCTATCTATCTATCTATCTATCTATCTATCTATCTATCTATCTATCTATCTATCTATCTATCTATCTATCTATCTATCTATCTATCTATCTATCTATCTATCTATCTATCTATCTATCTATCTATCTATCTATCTATCTATCTATCTATCTATCTATCTATCTATCTTATCTATCTATCTATCTATCTATCTATCTATCTATCTATCTATCTATCTATCTATCTATCTATCTATCTATCTATATACCTAACTACTTAACTCATGATCTACTGACTGACCAACAAGTCATTTTCCCAAACAATGTATTTATCTATCTATCATCCATTTATTCATATAACTGTATTTCTACCTATCTATCTGTATGATCTAGCTATGTAATCATTTACTTGTTTATCTATGTCTAACCATATATGACTGACTATCCATCCATTCCTCCATCCACCTATTTATTGAATTATATATCTATCCATTCATCATTCTAATCACCGATCTACCTGAACATGTAGTATTAAAGATATAAAAAGATAGGTCTATAGATAGAATGAGACAAATATAAACAGTTAGTTATATACTTTAATCGGTCAAATACAATCTTAAATTTTAATTACATAGATATAAATAAATGAATGAACATATAGCTAAAAAGCAGGTAGATGGATAGGTAATTATGGACACATAATTAGGCAGATAGATAAATAAAAGATTTCCAGGCAAATAGATAGGTAGATAGATAGGTAAGAAAATAGGTAGACATGTAAATAGATATACTGATGATAGATAAGTAGATAGATAGGTATGCAGATAGATAGATTGATAATTGTTGTATGGATGAATTGAGTAAATCTGTAGACATTTAAATAGATGGATGATTAGAGATCTCACCTTAACACTAAAAAAGCGAATAATTGTTGTGCAGGCGTCTGAATGTAAGCTATTTTTAAGTAGGAGTGATATCTTTCAAACATTACCTTGACTAATTTTAGCCTAGATGGGTAAGGGTCAAAATAATTAGAAAATATAACTATGGTTTCTTGATTTAGTTATATGTATATTTCACGAATATTTATTTATTTAGAAACCTCAGTTTGATTATCTTGTAAATCAAAAAATAAAAAGAAAATTATTTTATACCCCTGGGATAAGTTTTAAAAAAGGCACATAAGCTTGTTTGCAGCTCAATCAAAACAAATTGTGAAAGATTTTAAGAAATATATAATTTTAGTTATGTTGTATATCATTTGAAAGATTTTTTTTTCTCCTTACTTCTCAAATATATATGTAAATGAAGAAGAAAATGTTAGAAGAGATTTTTTTTTAAGTAATTGAATTAAGTAAATAATTCTCAAAGAAAAAAATAATAATGTAAAAATAAATTGAAGTTGAGTTACTGAATTCAAACTACGTATATAGACAGAAAAAGGTTAGATTGTACAGATGGATAGATAGGTAAATGAATAGTTGTATGATTATAAAGATACAAAAACAAGATATATTCATGAATAAATAATATATAGATAGACAGATAGATATCCATCAATTATTTGTTTTTATCTCTATTTATTTAACTATCCAACCATCTATCTAGTTAACTAAATTTTTCCATCCAACCATTCATCTATTAGCAATCCATATACCCGCATACCTATTTATCAATTTATCTTCATATTTATTGGCCTGACTTTCTGTTATCTATCTATTTATGTAACTCTCTATTTATTTATATAATTGTCTATCTATTTATTTACTTATTTATGTGTCTGGCTGTCTATCTATTTGCCTGCCTATCCATTTATCTATCTAGCTATCCATCAGATCAACATCACTGCTATTCTCCCATGACATCAAAAATAAAAACAATTAGTGAATGTTAATTTCCTTAATATTCTCAATGAGGCATTTCATATGAGAGTCAATTGACTGAGATATCACTAACTTTTTTTAATAAATATTGTTAAAATTACTTACATTTTATTTTAATATTTTAATTAAAAAAATTCTTCAGATGTCAGTATAACTGAAAATTTAGCAACATAAATGATTTGTAAACCCTGATGTGAATGATTTTTATTATATCTTGTCAGTTTCTAACTTCGTTAAAATTAAACATTATACCTTTGACTAAGTCAAAGGCAGTTATAAACTATGAAGATATCATCATTGATAATCTGTTCGAATATACTTCAATATTCTAAAAATTTTTAAAAAAATATAAACTTTTAAACCATAATGTTATTAATTTATAAGATATTGGTATCTATGTATTCATTTTAACTACAATATCAAATAATAAAGATATTGTTTGTTTTCTGAAATAAAACTAGTACTCCTGGCAGTAGATGACAAAAAATGCTTATTGCTGATTACAATGTAATTTTTTGAATAATTATAAAAGATAAATGTGAGTTTTTAGAATTTTCATTGTTTCTAAACAGAAATATCATTCGAAATAAATCATATTTATTATGTATTAGTAAATAATAATAGTTTAATATTAAAATTAAAGTTGAAAGCTTTTAGCCAGATAAATAAATTAAAACAGTCACTGTGCTTATGCCCTGCAAGAGAATTAAAAGAATAACAAAAACTCATGCATTATTAACTTTTGTTTGAAGGGCAAATAGTGTTATTCTCTTTTTACCCTACATTATATGTAGATGTCAAATGTTTTAATTGTTTTATGTCATGAGGAGATGCATAACACAGAGTGTTTATTTCTTTTTTGTTTAGATATTTACCGTTAATATTGTCTATTGCATATTCAAACATAATCAACATAGAATAAGTATTTTCCACATTATTATTGGAGAGATTTCACTCATGACAAGCATTTATATTACTTTAATGTCTTCAATGATATTCATGGTAATGTAGTTGATTTTTGGAGGTTTTTGATGTTACCATGTCACAAGTAATTACAATATTCTCTTCTTTGTACCTATTTATGCTAAATTATTGAACACAGTTTTTTACAATAGAAAAAATTTCAAAATCATTAATTGGAAAATAATCTGAAAATGACTGTGGCAAACACTAGACCTGCCCTATTGTGATTTAAACAGAAATAACAATTTTTAATTTGTGGTTAGTTTTAGCTATAGGTCAATTAAAGAAATACAATAAAAATTGTAATTTACAGTAATTTGTTTACTTATTAAAGATTATTTATGCAATATTTTTATAAATATATATTTTAAACCAAAGACCTACATGATTACAATTATAATTTATATGAAAATATTTTTTTAAGAAGAAAGTATTATTTTATTTTTTTTACCACTTTAAATATTAAGAACCCATTCTGAAATCATAAAGTCAAATGTGATTTACATTATTTTTTTATTTCCATTTTCATTTCCTAATGTCATGTGAAAATGTTGTATAAAACCTTCATCATGTAATAAAAATTTTTTTTGGTACTCAAAAATCAACTTAAATTAATAGTTTTGTTAATGTGAATTCATTGTTTGTTAGTTGTTTGCCAATTGTATTATTAAAATATTTTGCAGGTTTTTTAAAATTAATTCTTGTGTTAGTTTATGTATTTTTAAAATTTATAACATTTTATTTGTTAATACACCTGGGTCTCATTTTATGCGATAGATAGGTTCCTCAGAAAACACGCACAGATGAAATCATGCAAAAATAGACATAACTTACATTGAAAAAAGGGGGGATGCGGTCTGTGATTTTTCAAAATTTGTGTAAAAGCAAAGCACCAATGTAAAATTACTTTAAAATTTACGCAAAAAAAAAAAATAATAAGGAAATAAAATATGACTAATAAAAAATTTCAAATTTGAAAAAAATTGATACAAGACAAACTTTTTTAAATTATAATATTTAATTTTATTCAAAATAATATATTTTTATGCATAATTTACAGTACAGTAATTTACATTTTTTTATATACGTTTTAATTATTACCCTATTTGCCAATAAATAGGTTCGTTTGCAAACTGGTAAAAAAATCTGATTTTTCACACTCATGTTGTGTCAATGGTTTTCTGGTGACAATGTAATTAGTAATTAATCTTTGAGACAATGATTTTATTAATTGTTTATGAAACTAACAACTAAAAATTAAATTCTTATTTTTGTCTTTATTTCTTTAATTTTCATTTCCGTTTAAAAATCAAATTTCACATAACATTAAATTCAAGTCACTGTAAGTAATTTTTAAATTGTTAATTACAATTAAAAATCAGATTTTAATTTTTAATTGTCAAATTTAATTGTGCCCACTTCTATTACTCACCTTTTAAAATAAACTTGTGGACACTAAATGATTAATAATTGATTACGTTCTTTTTTAAAAAGCACAAATAGAATGTGATTTAAAATGCAAAATTAACATGCACAATGTTGAACAAATTTACATTATAATCTTGTTAAATTTAATGTGTGTGTATGATTTTAATTTCATTATTGCATAAAATCTTACTATTATAAAGCACTGAAAATATTGAAATTACTAAGATGAAAGTCGAATTCCAATAATGTGCTATTACTTTCAATATAACATAAAAGTGCAAAATTTATTATTTAAAGTAATAGCACATTATCGGAGTTCGACTACCAGTGAAACATGAATCGCATAAAAAATCATGTTAAATAAGTCTGCATAAAAAGAGACCCAGGTGTATATGTTTTTATATTTATTTGTTGATTGAAAAAATAATTTTATATTTTCATAGATATACAAATAGATATATAATTAAATAGGTATGTAGATAGATAAATAGATAGAAATAGGTATGTAAGAAGTATATTTAAATATCAGAAACTTGCTCTCCATTTTTCATTTCTAATGTCTTGTGAAAATGTTGGTTTAAGCATGTTTTTTTTTTTTATTAATTGTTACATTACTTTACACATATTTTTCTGTTGTTATATTTTCATTAAGCACTTGATTGTATTCTTTCTGGCATAATTTAAGAGTAAAATAATTTTGGTTAAGCATACATTTTTTATTAATTCTTAGATTAGTTTAGTATTTTTTGTCATGTGCTAATTACTAATATTTGCTAAATATTTTTAAAATTTTTATTTTTTTCATTCAACATATATGATTCTAACACTGTTTCACTAAACACTGGATCAATGCAATAATTTAGTTTATGTTTATTATTTATACCTTTTCATTTGAACTCAAAGTCACCAAGTACTTTAGAATTACAAAATATCTATTGTGATTTAATTACACTAGGTAATTTTTTGTTTAGTCATTTGCTAATTAATAATATTTGCTATACTCTAAATATTTCAAATAATTATATTTATCATATACTTATCTTGGTTTATTCATTTATTTTGCTGCTGCATATTGGATAAGATGTAATTGCTTTTACATTAGTTTAATAATAGTCAATATATATTAAGGTCAAAATATCAGAAATAATTTTATCACCTATTCCTATAACATTTCTTAATTTTTGATGAAAATTAAAACTGTTATAGTTGATTGGATTAAATATATGGAACATTTCACAGGGTATGGTGGATGTAATATCAAAGATTGTTTATTCTTTGGTCATGCAAGCAATACTTTTGTAACTCTTTTTGGTGTTGAAAGTAGCATAGACTGCTTGCTAAAATGATACCAAAGAATGTACTCTGTAACAATTTTAATAAAAAAATAGAGGTCTTAGCATTGTCATTTCTTATAGTTAGCATAAATGAACACTATAAACCTAAATAAATTTGTGGAAGCATATAATTATCAATATTCTCAGTAAGAGTGATACTGCTGATATATATTAGAAGGGATTTGAACTCAGAATTTCAAGCTTCTTATAGCTATCCACTCCTCTTATACAAGTAATACATGTGACCTGAATACATGTGAAAAAGCTAAATGATCTCCAATATACACATTTCATGCAGAACTAGCTCTCATTAGTTGGTTCAGATCATTATCTCCCAACATATATAAAATCCATGCTCAGTTTATATTAAAATAGCAAATTTTCATACTTTAATGGACAAGCTTCAAACTTCTCCATCTTCCAACACTACATCCATCCATATCATTAAAAGTCTGATGATAGAATAATCAAAGCTCTTGATAATGCCAATATTATTCTCATATCTATGTTGACTTTAAGCCACTCAGACCTCTTACATAATTCCTAATATGATCATTTAAATACACAGAAGAGGGATGGGCAGAATATAGGATGATGCAATATTTGAACACAAATATATTGTCCATACAGAATTTAATGTAATTTAGAAGAGATATGAACTCCACTTGTTCTAGCTACTTGGAGGATCATTTATATTTTTTCACATGTATGTGTTCACATGTATGGAGTCAAGACGTCTGTGTTCAAATTCCTTCTAAATTACATTATATACAGTGTAGATAACATCTTTGTATTTAAATATTACATATTCAGCTTGTACTTTATCCATCCTCTTTTCTGTATATATAAATGAAGAAATTAAAGTCCTATGGATGAGGGGTCAGAGGGAATTGGAGTCAACATGGGCATGGCAATAATATTAGCATTGACAAGGGCTTTAACATTCTATCATTATATTTTCAATGATATGGATAGATGAAGAAGTGGAGGATAAAGAATATTAAAGCAAATCCATTAAAGTATGAAGATTTTTTATCTTAATATAAACTGAGCACTAATTATGTATATGTGTGTGGAGAGTCATTATCTGGATCAACTGATGAGTGCTGGTACATCACATAATATGTATATTAAAAATCATTTATCTTTTTCACATGTATGTAATCATGAGTATCTGTTGTATAAGTTGCAGTGGATATCTATATGGAGCTTGAAAGTGAGTTCAAACCCTTCTAAATTACATTAAATTCAGTATAGACAATATATTTGTATTTAAATTATATATATATATATATATATATATTATATATATATATATATATATATATATATATATATATAATATACCATTATTAATACTCACACTACTAATTTATTAAGTAATGAGATACTTTCAATCTAAAGCATTAGATAAAACTTTTTGTAGGGAAAACAATAAATCATTCTTTCTCTTAAATTCATTTTTTATACAGACTTATCTGAAGCATTTTTGAAAGAAAGCAAGAATATTTTTAAATCATTAATATTACTTTCAAAGCCATATTTTAAATTGATGTAAGTTATTTTAATTGATATTTGTTATTTTCTTTAACTTACACATTACCAATACCAATTCACATAAAGAAATTTGTAAATATAAGATATTCACAGTGATTAATATTATGAAATAGATCAAAATTAATACTGAAACCAGTCACTTACTATGTAAATGAAATACTCTCAATCCAAAGCACAAGACAATACTTTTTTAGCAAAAACAACAGCCCACCTTTCCCTTTTACCTCATTTTATTTTATACAGGCTTATCTCAAGCAATTTGGAAAAAAAAAATGGCTCTATAAAAGAAAATGAGGTAAAGAGAAAAGATGGTGTTCTTGTCTCTAAAAGTGTTTTGTCAAGTACTTTGGATTTAGAATATTTCATTTATATAATAAACCAATATTTTGAATATTAGTCTTGATGCATTACATGTTCTTAATCACTGGCAATATCTTATATAATTTGTAACAGATAATATATGTAGGATATGAAAAAATGGTCCTGGTTTGATAAGGACTGTGGATTGAAGCATTATTTGTAACAGAATAAATATGTGTGTATGCTCTTCTTTTAGTGCTTCCCATATTTGGGAGACATTTTAAAATGAATTACTGTAATAATCATGGGAATAGCCAAGTCATTGGTCATCATTTCAAACAAAAATAAATACTCCGAAGTTGAAAACAATTTAAAACAGAAAAAAATTATGGTATAATACTGTATCATGTGTCATAGTCTAATTATTGATAACTATTTCTAACTTCATAAAAATATGAACCAAAGAACAACCCTAATTTATTAATGACTGTGAATTACACCAACATTTTTAACAGAATAAAAACAATAAACTAAGCTAAAGTGAATATCAATCAATGAATAAGAATCTAACACTCGAATTGATGAAAGAAAGTTCCTTATATCCAATAGCATTTAGAACAGTTAGAAAACAAATAAAACATTACTTCAATATAAGCATTATTTGCAGTAACCCAAAGATAATACAATAAAAGTAAATATCACTATCTTATAAATAACGGTATATGCCTATTATATAAATCCCTTATAATATAATGAAAATAATGACAAAGATTTATACAGATATTGTAATATTCTTTGTGAATCAACACACTGTTTGTAATAATACAAATTTGTACCAAAATTTGAGCATTATTTATATTTAAACAAAATAATTCATGGATGGATGAAATAATAATCTTAACATGCCCTATAAGTTTACAACATCAATGATATCTAACAAAATATATAACTCAATGAGTGATTTCTAATTACAACTAAATAAAATAAAAGTATTGCTAATTCAACCTTGATGTTTCACAAGCATCAATATACACCTATTGAGTAAGTCAAGTATAATAAAATTAAATATCTAATAATAATAGAAAATCAATTAATATAACATATTTTTCCACTTACACCAACATACTATCTAGTAAAATAAAATCATCCTATAAAATAACCTTCAAACTCTCAGTATCCAATGATAATATATAAAATAAAGGCTTCTTCCAACAATTGACAAATCCCATCAAATTATTTTTCAGTTTATTAAAGCTAAGTGATTAAAACTATATAATATAAGTGGTAAAGCATATGAAAGATTATTAGATTATTTATAATCACATATTAATATTTAAATTTAATATTTAAACTAAATTTATATTCCACACTAATAGATTTTTAATATAATTAAATCAAATCACACTAATTTGCAACAGAATAAATATATTACTATTACCAATTCTATAACTGAATATGATTATGATTTTTGTGTCTGTATACTGACATAAAATAATATCCCTGTTAATCAATAATGCCTTAATAATAAAATACATGAATATCAAATTGCAACTATCTTTACTTATTTTCAATAATTATCATATTTGCAACTTTAGGAATCATCAAGTCAATTCATACATAATTTTTATTTTAGTATATCTATTATTTGTTACATAGAAAACAATTACAATAAGCTTCCAATTACTTACTAAATATGAAAGAATGTCAAATCAGTTACTTTATTTTTGTATAAAATCTATAGCTAGTCAGATAATAAGCATTAAATACAATACAACAAAAATAATATACAAGTATGCTTTTTTTAGCTATCCTATGGTTTTGATTTCTGAATTATTTTTATAACTGTTTCAGAAGAATTATGTGCCATAATCAGTTAGTAAATATTGTCTCATTCAAATATGATTAATCAATAAAATTGCATTGAAAAATTGAATGACAACCAAGCAAAATTACTTGTTTTAAATAAATTCAAAATTTATTGGCAAATTGATATAAATTAAATTCAAATATTTACATATAAGAAATAAACATTTAAAATGTATGAATATAATCTGAATATTCTTTAAGCAATAGGTCTTTAATTCATATTTAAATAAATGATTGCACAACAACCTCCATTTATTGGAGACTAAATAAAAGCACATGTATTTATACAACACAAAAAATGTTTTAGACTTTATATTTTTTAAAATATAAGAGAATTCAATACATATATTCATTCTATACTTCATATAAAAATATAGTTAATCAAAATAATATGTATATAAAATGAATGTTCTTATTTGTTCACATAAATAAATTAAATTTATATTTTAAATTAAAACAATAACAACTATTCTGTAAAATATAAAGTTAAACATAGTAAACATCTCTTTTATATTTATGTATATAAATATATCATCACTTATCCTAAAATTATACCATTATTTGTATCAATAAATAGTGTATGTATATATATATATAAATAAACAAAAAAGACTTATAAATCCAATAAATAATATTATATTTCAACCAGAGGACTGGTTTTCATCAGAAAGAAAAAAAATACACAGTAAAATGGCGATAATCAAAAATTACAGATTTGGTAAAAGATTAAAAATTTTAACAAAACCCCCCTGATTGATCACAAAATCTAACACAGAATATCTACCCAATCAATGATAAAATTCAAACAAAAAAAAAAAAAAAAACTACATTCCCTCCTAATCAAGCTTAAATTCTATTTAAATTAAAATAAATAAAAAAAAAAAAATAAAAAATCCAAAATTAAAAATTAAAATATACATATGTGCATACATACAAAAATTAGACTATGCTCACACACAAAAAATAGCTGTGCTCACATTAATATTCATTAAAAACTAAAATACTTATACATTTTAATCAAAAATTATAGTTAGTGCAAAGTACAATAATTTATAATAACTAATTATTTATCTATATATCAATTAAACACAGATATTAAACATCCATATAACCAATCCTTACATAAAAAACCTCATATAAGAAAATTTTCACATAAAAAACTCACATATAGAAATCATTTAGGAGACCAGGTAACCCAGGGATGTAATAGTTCCAGTGCTTAAATTCAATCCATGTGGTTCTAAGGTCTTGAATTTAAAAATTCAAAAAAAACTCTCCTTTTGTTTCCTCTCCCTTGTAGAAGAAAAACCTTCCTGAAGAATCACTACTTTTAAATCATCAATTGAATGATTTGGTAAGTTAAAATGTTTTGAAACTGGTCTATCTTTATTCTTATGCAAAATGTCAAATCTATGATTAGTCATTCTGACATGTAAACTATTTGCTGACTCGCCTATATACTGGTTTAAAAATCTACTACACTCTATCAAATATATCAAATTAACACTTTTACATGTAACATAATTAGAAATATACCATTTAAAATTACGATTCTTAGTACTAAAGACCACTTTTGTCACAACAATATGTTTACATGTAAAACATCTTATATCCTCACATGGAGAACACCCTTTTACCTGTACAGAACTACTAATAAAATTTGTTTTGACAAGTATATCTCTAAGTGATCTATGTTTTCAATATACAACCTTAGGTGGATCAGAAAAAATAGATTTTAAATAATCTGTGGACTGTAATATGTTAAAATGTTTCGCCATAGTATGAGATAGATAGAGAGTATGATCATGGTCTTATTACTACTATGGTTTCAATTAATATATTTGGTTTTAAGAAATATTTTTTTTTACTTTTGATTCTAGATACTATTTACAGAAACAGGGTACTGCAATGGGTACAAAAATGGCCCCAAGTTATGCGAATATTTTTATGTCAAAACTAGAATCCTCTATACTTGATAATGCTAGACTGAAACCTCACACTTGGCTTAGATATATAGATGACATTTTCATGATATGGCCACATAGTGAAGTTGAACTTCATAATTTTTTAAGTTATTTAAATAATTTTAATAAAAATATTAATTTCACAATGAATTTTTCAAAATCAATTGCTCATTTTCTTGATGTTGAAGTTATTTACACTAATAGAGTTCTTACTACTACTGTATATAGGAAACCAACTGATAATAACCGCTATCTACATTTTTATAGTAACCATCCTAAACATTTAAAGGCTAATATTTCTTATAGTCAATTTTTAAGGATGAAAAGGATTTGTAATGATGAGAAATTTTTTGAACAAAATAATAGTATTTTATATAATAGATTGCTCAATATGAGGTATCCTAAGACATTGTTGGATAATGCAGTAAGGAGATCTTTTTTAATTGATAGAAACTTCTTTTATCTGAAAAGAGTAAAAAATGATAAGATGTTCCACATTGTTTCTTACTTTTAATAGAGATTTACCTAATATTAACCGGATATTGGCAAAACATTTTAACATATTACAGTCCACAGATTATTTAAAATCTATTTTTTTTGATCCACCTAAGGTTGTATATCGAAAACATAGATCACTTAGAGATATACTTGTCAAAACAAATTTTATTAGTAGTTCTGTACAGGTAAAAGGGTGTTCTCCATGTGAGGATAAAAGATGTTTTACATCTAAATATATTGTTGTGACAAAAGTAGTCTTTAGTACTAAGAATCATAATTTTAAATGGTATATTCCTAATTATGTTACATGTAAAAGTGTTAATTTGATATATTTGATAGAGTGTAGTAGATGTTTAAACCAGTATATAGGCGAGTCAGCAAATAGTTTACATGTCAGAATGACTAATCATAGATTTGACATTTTGCATAAGAATAAAGATAGACCGGTTTCAAAACATTTTCAACTTACCAAATCATTCAATTGATGATTTAAAAGTAGTGATTCTTCAGGAAGGTTTTTCTTCTACAAGGGAGAGGAAACAAAAGGCGAGTTTTTTTATTTTTAAATTCAAGACCTTAAAAACACATGGATTGAATTTAAACACTGGAACTATTACATCTCTGGGTTACCTGGTCTCCTAAATGATTTCTATATGTGAAAAATTTCTTATATGAGGTTTTTTATGTAAGGATTGGTTATATGGATGTTTAATATCTGTGTTTAATTGATATATAGATAAATAATTAGTTATTATAAATTATTGTACTTTGCACTAACTATAATTTTTGATTAAAATGTATAAGTATTTTAGTTTTTAATGAATATTAATGTGAGCACAGCTATTTTTTGTGTGTGAGCATAGTCTAATTTTTGTATGTATGCACATATGTATATTTTAATTTTTAATTTTGGATTTTTTATTTTTTTATTTTTATTTTTATATTTATTTTAATTTAAATAGAATTTAAGCTTGATTAGAACGGAATGTAGTTTTTTTCTTTTTGTTTGAATTTTGTCATTGATTGGGTAGACATTCTGTGTTAGATTTACCAAATCTGTAATTTTTGATTATTGCCATTTTATTGTGTATTTTTTTTCTTTCTGATGAAAACCAGTCCACTGGTTGAAATATAATATTATTTATTGGATTTATAAGTCTTTTTTTGTTTTTATATGTATTTCCTTTGGTTAGTTCGTTATATATTAATATTTTGATATATATATTTCTTCATATATATATATATATATATATATATATATATATATATATTATATATATATATATATATATATATATAATATATATATATAATATATATATATTATATAATGAAAAATATATAGCAATAATAATGATAAATATAAACAAACATCTTGAGTATAATTTGTCCAAACTTCAAATACTTTTTAGCAAAACTCTTTATTTGTACATACACAGACACCTACATTTTTGACTAACCTGCAGTCTTCTTCAGAGCAAGTCTATTTTGATTTTCATTTGGAAATCAAAATAGACTTGCTCTGAAGAAGACTGCAGGTCAGTCGAAACGTAGGTGTCTATGTATGTACAAATAAAGAGTTTTGCTAAAAAGTATTTGAAGTTTGGACAAATTATATTTATAGGATATTATGGCAAACATAAAGAAAAGTGTGATTTTGGTAAACATCTTGAGTAATAGTCTTTAAATATGGCATTTAAAAAATAGTACCATGGTTCTAGTATTTATTTTTTAAACAATGATCTGACAATGTTTTATTATTCCAGAAAAAATAGAAATATCATGAAAAGCTATAAGATTCAAAGAACACTTTGTTTTTTGTCCCCATGGGTCATAGCATCAGCTGGGAAATGAACCTGCTAACCTGGGACAAATGCTTGTAAAGCAGCTGTTGCTGATTTATTGACCACCAATGCTTGACAAAAAACATTTCATTAATTAGAATGTTTTGCAAATATTCAAATTATCTTTTTATTCAGAAGATATTTCATCTATATAATGTTACAAGTGTACAAACATTAATTTATATCCATGATAACGCAATGTAAATATCATTTTATTTAGCACTTAATCATAAAATGTTATAAATGAACAAACACTAGTTTCATCCCCGATTCTATGGATATTGAACCCATTTTTATCTGCTGTATAAACTACCCATCAAGCTCATAAAATTTTCCCAGTAGGTGACCATAACTTTTAGGTACATTTTTCTGTGATTAACATTTAGACCTCATCATTAAAAAATAGGTAATATCCATTTTTAAAAGCAAATTAAATTTCAGATGTTTTATAAAGCAATAAATTATTTTCAATTACTTTCCATTTGTATAATAAATTGTCTCTCCTCATAAATCATTGACACACTGTATAGTTTCTGGGTGAATACTGTTGTTTTTTACCTCATTATTTTGTTTAGTTAACAATATACCTTTAAAATAAATAAAAAGAAAATCATGTAAAGAAATTTAGATGTGCTTCTGTTGAAGCTAAAATAAAGGAGAGTATTTTGTATTCAGCTTTTTTTTATAACTTTTTCCATTGATGTAATTATAGTAATACATTTTATTCAACTCTGTATCCAATTCCAACCAGGGTCTCTCAAATAAAATGTTTATTTTGAACAAATAATAACAAATAAAATAAATATTTTAGAATATTTACATCTGATAAACATTGACATTTCATAATACCAATATCATTTTTTCAGTCTAATATAAATTAAACAATTGCTAATACATTCTCATTATACTACACTGGAAATATTTTTTAGACATATTTTTTCCAATACAGCAGCATACAAGTAAAATAATAAATATATTTGAGACATTAGACAATTAGTTATATTGTTTGTAATTTATTATTGCGATTGCAGTAACAAAAGAACAATAATTTAGTCCAAATTATATGCTTTATTATTCACTTATCCATTTTAAAATGAATAAAGTCAATTTACAATCTTATACAATATAATTAATAAAAACATTTTTTATAACAATACTATCACCATAGCAACACAGTAGAATGCTTCATATGCCACCATTTCCACCATCAAAATCAAACAAGAAAAAAAAAATTACGAGTGACATTTTGCCACATACTGAAGCGCATCCAAAACTTCTGTAGGTACAATATATATATATATTATATATATATATATATATATATATATATATTCATTGTAGAATTTGAATCAATGTGGAACATTAGCATCATTACATATATCTAATTATTTATAGTTAGAGATTAAACTTTAAAGAAGAAATGATAAAAGTTTCACCAATTCTCAATTGTTATTCTGATAAGTAATGCCTTTCTTATTGTTTTTCTAAGAAAATTATTGATATGAGACATTATTTTCCAGTGGCCTACAACACAACAGGGCTCTGTCATGGAAGATTGGTAACATAAAAAACAACGTTTCAATTCTTTTAATTATACTCTTTAACCATAGTGTCTCAATAATTTATAATACCATCATTATATCATTTAAAATCATCATTTATCAAAATCTAATAACTATAAGATGGTTTTTATATTACTTTGTATGTGTTAAATAATTAGTGCACGGTCTATACAAATAGATTAATCTAATTTTAAAATTATTTGCATTAATTGACAGCAATAAAAAAATTGTGGATAGTCAGTCATTTTGATTAGAATTTAAATGGAAAATCTTGACATGAAATTTTAATAAAGTTTGCCAAAATTTATAGATAAATGAAATATTTTATTTTGAATTTTTTTTGTTATAATATGAATAATTTATAGTTAATTCATCATAATTATTTGTCATTATTATTTATTATTAATTTTTGCATCTTTATAATGTGCAGATTAAATATTTAAAGCTTTTCAATGATACGTTTTTTTTTTTAAATTGAAAACATTTTGATAATTTATAAAATTATTATAAATATAATTAATCTTCTTTTTAAATTAATTTTTTATTTACAAATTTATATAGGCACACTTATATCAATTGATATGTTTATCCTAAACATAAGGCTTCACCACTCATTATGCATTTATAAACTGATGTTACCATATAATACTCAATTGTCCAAACACTTTACTACTTTTACAATGTTTTATTTTCCACCCTTTTCTACCGATTACATTTTCGATTTGATTGTACCAGCTGAGATTAGTATATATAATATTCTGAAGAAGATTTCTGGGGCATTCAAAACTGTAAAAGGTAGAAAACTGTGGAAAATAAAGCATTGTAAAAGTAGGAAAGTGTTTGGACAATTGAGTTACATGGTATACATTTGGCAATGCAATAGGAAAAAGTAGTTATTATACTTCTTGAAACTGATGCTATATATTAACCTATATGAATCATATAAAATTAATTTACAAATACTGATTTTTAAAGTAACCTTTATTTCAAACAATTTTTTATGAAAAAGAAGCTCAACCAATGAAAAGAGATTGGATGATTATACGTTTTCAGTAATGTCTAATTTAATATATTCCATTTTTGGAATTCAAACAAAAGCTAATGCTTTTAAAACATGTCTTTTGCAATAGTAGTAGTGCTCATTTTATTATTGGATATTCTATAACTTTATATTAAAAGACTTCAGAGAATGGGAAGCTTTTAATCCTTGCTGTATAGCATTATTACAGCAATATATGATTGTAATAATTAATAAAACAAGACACAAAATGTGTAACATGCTTTTAGGCCAAATGGTCACTAGAGGGAGCTTACCAATATCTCCAATCAAGCTTTAATTCATAAGTGCGGAAAAAAATTCAAAATCTTTATCGGAAATTCCTCATCCCCAGACCAATTGGTTTTGAGCTTACGGTTCACTGCATGAGGAGTGAGGGCTTCAGACACCAGATCTAAAATACTAACTCAAAAGTCAGTGCTTAGCTAATGCATTACTATCAATTTGAAAATCTGAGTTTTTCAGACATGTAAATGTCTTCAACAGAGCCTTACAAACCAGATAGCTATATGGGTCTAAACTCAGTTCAGTTTCACCATATATTAATAGACAAAGCAATAGAACATTGCAAAAGCCTTCAATGATACACTTATAATAAAGAATAAAACAAGACACAAAATGTATAACTTCCTTTTAAGCTTGCAAGTAATATTTACTAAGGCTGTAACCTCAAGAATATGCACATAAAATGCAACAGTAGAGACCTCTACAGGTCTTAACCACAAGCTTACATTTTGAAAGAAAATAGGGGAATCTCAACATAAAAAGAGGAAGCCCAGTTTATTGAAATGTTCAATAGAGGAAGCTTAACAGATTTTCTGATAGAGATTTTGAATTCTTTCTTTTTCACACTTATAAATTAAAGCTTGATTGGAGATATTGATAAGCTCCCTGTAATGAACATGTAAATACAAATTTAAAAGCAAGTTACACATTTTGTGTCTTGCTTTATTCTTTATTATAAGTGTATTCTTGAAGACTTTTGAAATGATCTATTGCTTTGGCTATTAATATATGGTGAAACTGAACTGAGATCAGACCCATATAGCTATCTGGTTTGTAAGGCTGGATTTGAAGACATTTACATGTCTGAAAAATTCAGATTTTCAAATTGATAGAAACATATTAAATAAGTGCTGACTTTTGAGTTGGTATTTTAGATCTAGCATCTGAAGTTCTAACTCCCCACTGAGGTGAGCCATAAGCTCGAAACCAATTGGTCTGGGAGTAAGAACTTTCTGATAAAGATTTTGAACTTTTTCTCTTTTGCCACTTATAAATTAAAGCTTGGAGATATTGGTAAGCTCCCCCTAGTGAATATATATATATATATATATATATATATATATATATATATATATGAAAAACAAAAACAAGTTATTCATGTAACTTGCTATCACTTGTTATTTATGATCAATAGATGGCATTTTACCAAAACCACCAAAACAAGTGTAAAATTTGTTTACATAAACGACAAAAGAGTCAGAATTAACTATCTCTTTCATTTGCTCACTCTCAGATCAGCTGATTTTAAGCTGGTTTGCTCTCATCAGTGAAGGATAGAGTTAGAAACTAGATCTAAACACTGACTCTCAAGTGTTTATGCAAAATGTTTCTATCAGTTTGCAAGTGTGAATTTTTCAGACCGGTAAAGTTTTCAAACTTAGCCTAGCAAGCCAGATATCTATATGGGTCTGATTTCAGTTCAGTTTCACCACATAGTCAAAGTCTCTGCAATATATATCATTGCAAGAAAACTTTAAAGGTACATTTATGAAAAACAAAAACAAGTTATTCACGTAACTTGCTATCACTTGTTATTTATGATATGGCATTTTACCAAAACCACCAAAACAAGCATAAAATTTGTTTACATAAACAACAAAAGAGTCAGAATTAACTACCTCTTTCATTTGCTCACCCTCAGATCAGCTGATTTCAAGCTGGTTTGCTCTCATTAGTGAAGGATAGAGTTAGAAACTAGATCTAAACACTGACTCTCAAGTTTTAATGCAAAACATTTCTATCAGTTTGCAAGCATGAATTTTTCATACCGGTAAAGTCTTCAAATTCAGCCTAGCAAGCCAGAAATCTATAAGGGAAAAGTGTAAAATTTGTTTACATAAACGACAAAAGAATCAGTGATAACAAGTGATAGCAAGTTACGTGAATAACTTGTTCTTGTGTTTCATAAATGTACCTTTAAAGTTTTCTTGCAATGATATATATTGCAGAGACTTTGACTATGTGGTGAAACTGAACTGAGATCACACCCATATAGATATCTGGCTTGCTAGGCTGAGTTTGAAGACTTTACCGGTCTGAAAAATTCACGCTTGCAAACTGATAGAAACGTTTTGCATAAACACTTGAGAGTCAGTGTTTAGATCTAGTTTCTAACTCTATCCTTCACTGATGAGAGCAAACCAACTTGAAATCAGCTGATCTGAGGGTGAGCAAATGAAAGAGGTAGTTAATTCTGACTCTTTTGTCGTTTATGTAAACAAATTTTACACTTGTTTCTGTGGTTTTGGTAAAATACCATCTATTGAACATATATATATGCTTTATGCCAATTAGTATCTAAATATTTTCAAATATAGAAAAAATAAAAAAAATATTGATTAATTATAATAAAGGCACATGTGTGCGTTAAAATGGGTCAAACATGGTTCGCTTATATTAGATAAATAATTAGTAATATTCAAGTGCACAACAGATTCTAAAAAATTCTGGTAAAAACAATTAATTAAATCTAAGCTACTTAAAATAATTAGATTTTAATAAAATTTATAAAAGCAGGTTAATTACAGTGCACCAGTAGTTTTCTTATTATAACTAAGTAATCAAAACTGGTCAAAATTATTATCACCAAAATATTTTTAATTAAAACTAATCTGGATGTCTTTGTTTAAAAATAGTATAAATACCTAAGTACAAATAAACAGGGTCTTTTGATGAAAAATTCTTCAAGATGGTCTTTTGATCAGAAAATTCTGTAACTAGGTCTTTTGATGAGAAAAATTTCTTTACACTGGTTTTTTATGAGAGAATTTTTCAACAATATCAACAAGATCTCCCTCCAAAGTTATTTTTAAGAAGTACATAATAATTTGGTTGCTAGAAGAAATACATAATGGTCATCTATGCAAAAGCTTGTGACTGCTTCCTCTTCACAGTCCCAAGGGAGCACAAGTTTGGAATCTTGATTCAGTTAGTAAACTGCTGCACATCTGAAATCTGGTGGCCTGTTTATCTGTGTTGATGTTCCTGCCATCATTAATAAATTGAGCCTGATAACCTGCCATGCCTTCATTCAAGAAATAATTTGTCTAGTCAACTATGCCATTCTCACTCATATTCTATTCTTAAGAACCAGTATGTCTCCAGAATTAAGTATTAATATCCAAGAAAAGTGTCATCCAAGATCAAATGAAGGTGAATTGTCAACCTACCAATAAACTGATCTTCATATCCAGTCATGTTTTTAAAATTCTTTGTGAAGGTAATCCCAGAAACATTGAACTCGAATCATGATATATCTGTAATCATGGTAAAACAATTCATATATAGTTGGTGTTTCCCTTTGCAAGAGGTATTTTGTTTGTGTTATGTATTTTTTCAATATCACGTTTTACTAAACTGTATTTGTTAAGAATGATTGAATATATTGCTATATGTGGTCATTTTAAGTCGCGTGTATATGATAGATCAGGTGACAGAAGGCTACTTTGTAAATATATTTTCATCACAAATTCTGAGAATCATCCCCCACCCCATAAAAGAATCAAAAGTTTTGAGTTGTTTCTAATCCACCTTCCTAACCGTGTTTGCTTTTTTCGCCAAAGAATAATCAGTCATACATTTCAATTAAAACTTTTTTCTTGGAATTATCAAGATTAGAAAAACGGGATTTTTAAACAAATATAAAAATAATTTGAATTAGTCTTAAAAATAATGTTAAAAATAAGGATAATTTATATTATTTTTTGAATGGACAGATATATGCCATTTAATTTGCATTAGCCTCCTAAATGCTTCATTATAATTATATATCTAAATCACAGTCCTCTTAAACTACTGTATGGGTATTATATTTTTTAATATGTGTGAGTACTACCGACCTTCAATTTAGCAGAGATTATTAGAATCTTTTATTATTTTTTTAAAGTATTTATGTTAGAGGAAACATTTAGGTCTTAATTTCGCCAAGTAAGTAATAAATGACAATTTGTTCAAACTTATAATGTGGCTACTTATGCTTGCTTTTTTTGTAGTAATCATCGTACATTCCATGCTTTCATAATGAAGAATTATTTATTGCTCAGTCCTTTATTTAAATTTCATTGCTGGATTATTTGTATAAATATTTTTAAATTCATATATTTATTCTGCAAGCAGATAGATCATTTCTATTTTGTGGAAACGGATTGACTGAGCATTCTCTTGATATGACATGCCAAGGTGGAAGTATCTCTCATATTTACATATTCAGATTATCTTCACTGTTGACCTTAACATTATTATCAGTGTAGATACATTTTTGCTTGATAGTATTATATATAGAGCCTGCAAAATAAGCTCTTAACACGCTTTGTTCTGCAGGCTCTATATATAACATTTGTAAATACGAGTTTTATTAAAATTAAGTCATGTGACATCTCACTTGATTTTTTTTATCAATTGCTTGATAGTAATAAGTTTGTTACTGGTTACAGGAGCAGACTTTCATTCCTGCTTCATATGATCTTCTGATCTAATGAAATTTCTGGGTATGACCTTACCAAAGTGGTTGTACCCTATCTCTATTTATCATTAGATATAGTCTTCAGTTTTTGATAACCTATCACTGTCTTAAATTGTTTTATATAATTTTAGAGCCTGATTGTAGCAAGCATGTAATCAGTCATAATTTTAAATCCATGGTGGTCATTTATTAATTGTGATTTTAGTATATTTAATTAAATATTATTATCACTGCTTGATTATTCACTAAATAATATTCAGACCATCATAGAATGTTCACTCTGGACCTTATTAAGATATGTAAAGCTTATAGTCTCTCTATTGAATATAAATAGCAATAATTATGATGTTTAGTTGCCAAGTCATTTTTAACCAATAAAAAACACATTATAATTGTTAAGTTTAAATCTAGACATATGAATTTGTGTTTTGCTTTTACGTTTATTGTTATTAATAAATCTATGTACACATTACTTCTTGCATTTGTATCTTGTTTATAACAATGAAGACTTTTTTTAGTTTTAAAAGTCTCTTGTATCTCTCTGACCTCAGCAGTAGGAAAAAGGGCATATATGGTAACATCAGATATGGTAGTCATATAGAAATTGTTCTGGAAGATATAGATGATGACATTCGATCTTATATTGTTTGTGGTAATGTTTATATCAATGTTACACAGATACATGCAAGTTAGTGATCAGTGCTTAGCTTCTAAGATTAGTTTTGCTGCCTATATAAATCTGACTGTCATACTATATCATTAGATTTCATATTTGACTTTTAACAAGCTATATTATATTTAAATTATTAAACGACTAAACATCACATGATCACTATCTCATACTAGAACATAATTGTTATTACTACTTTCGAGGAGAGTTTTGCTTTGTTTTGAATATTTGGATTATCAATGTAATCATCTAATATATTAAAAAAATATATATTTGTTCTGTGAAAAAAAAAAATCAATTCATGAACATTTCTTTTGTTTCTTTTTATTTATTATTTTTTCTTTGAAAATGTTTTTTTCCAGTAATGGCTGATTCTCCAGGCGCCATATTGAATTTAAAAAAAAACTGACCTGAGACATAATTTTCACAATAACTTCAGTTTTAGTTATGTTAGAGCAAAAAAAAATTACATTAATAGAAACTACAAAAACTAATGAAAATAATGTCTAAGACAAATAGTGATAACCATTTAAAAAATTAGGAAAAAAAATTCAAACATCCAACATAATTATTACTTTATTGTTTGTTCATACTTTCTAATTTATCATTAACTACATTTAAATTACTCTTCATTGATAATTTCTTTGCATTCCTCACAAAATTATTTTTCAAACCACATATAATACTTCTCACTTGAGATAATCCATAGCTTCAGAATCTCCAAAAGTATTCGCATAAGAATTCCTCATTTTAATCTTGTATTCCAAAAGTTGACAAATCTCAAAGGCATCTATAAGAAAAAGATTCATCCTAATAAAGGATTCAAAACAAATCATTTCTAGAAGATGGATATGCATTTGTCATCATAGCAATTAGTTTCTTACCTATCTAAAGCTAGAAATTGTAGGCTACTATCTGTATCATTGATAAAATGATTATCATCTCTTCATTTTATATTTTTTATGTACATCAATGCTGTTTATATTCTCTATACACACCAGTGATTTATATTTATTGTCCCACAGAGATATAATTTATTTTCCTATAGATCATTTGCTAGCTATAGACATGAAAATAACATGATGCAGATCTGGCAAAACTACTGACTCCACAGTAAGAGTATCAAAGCATAGGCAAGAAGCAGAATGTGATTCTTTGCCTGCATGTGGCTACCACTATACACATACCATTTGAAATCTCTCTTTATTGGTTTTAAGTGTTTATATTTTCACATAGTACTATGCCCAGTAAATTTTGTGATTGCTTTATCAACTGCAACCTTTCCCACAAAATTAAAAAAAAAAATTAAAAAATAATAAATTTATAAAAAAAAAAATAATAAATAAATTATTTATAAACACACCCAAAAAAAACCAAAACCATCCATTAAAAAATAAATAAAAAAATAAAAATATTAAAAATTAAAATTAATAATTTAATGATATTCCACAAAACAACTTATGTTATACAGTATTTGAATTTTCGTGTTGTATATTTACAATTAGGCTCCAGGTATAGGAAGAGTGCCTATATTTAAAATATTTGTATAATAAAGAGCATACATGATTTAATATTATATAATTTATATAGTACACATACCAATACAAACACAAACAATTTAATATACCATTTATCAAATAATTTTAAAAGAATTAAAATATTAAAGATTAAAATTAATGACTTATGATATTCTGTAAAAATAATTTAAAATACTTCTCCCAAAAAACATAATAGTATATATAAACACTTTAACATGCTGAAGAAGAAACTGAGAGTTGTAATAAAAACAATTAAATTAAATTACTCTAGGCCTAGTATATCACATTTAAGGTCTTCATATCTGAATTATCAGATTATTTTTAATCCATTATATTAGGGTTATAAGGCTGATAAACATTTTCTGCCTTTATTACCTCATATAAACTAATAAATTGACCAGAAAATAAAAAAAAAAATAAATTAATATAATTTTAAAAATAATTGTAAAAAATTCAAATTTCATCTGATATTAATGTAAGATATGTCATTCAAAAAAGTAAAATGAAGGATCAATGAATGCTGTAATTTCTGTTGCTGTCATGTTTATAGTTTTTGCACAATTTAAAAAGAAACAAAATTTCAAACAATCAGCTGAGATAAACAGAAGACCTGCTACAAAGACTCAAGCTGTTTAATTAAACTTTTCCAGATTTGATAAACATTTGAGAAAAAATTTAGCACCATGTAAAATAACATATACAACATTTTTGTTTTAGTTATAATTTTATTTACATAAGATTATTGAAAGTATATATGCAATAATGTACAGTTATGTTCTCAATTTGTGATTGAAAATTGTAAATGGTGATGAAGTTCTTTTTTTATATTTCATGTATAAATTAGAATTTTTATTTCAGATAACAGTTTATTGTATATACTGAAAAAATATTATGGAATGTTTATTGAAATTCTTGTCAAATGAATGAATTTGTGTAAAATAATATAGTATATATATATTATTCAAATTAAAAATTTCACACTTTTGATTCTCAAGGCTCTCTAAATTAGTGAATTTACTAAAGTAAGGATAATTAAATTACAGATATTTCACTTCAATCTCACTTTAGATCTTCTTTCTTGTTGGACACTTAAATAATAAATATAACCAACAATACTTACTTATAATATTTTATATATACATATATTTTATTTTTTCAAAATGATTTTGTATTTATTAATGCATTTGTTCATCTCAACCATATTGCAAACATGCAACTTTCTTTTACTATGTATGCATGTAAAGATCAACATTTCTGTCACCAGATGAATAATCAAACATCTAAATTTCCATGACTATTTTGTGAATCAATATTATTTACTACACCATTCTCATGCAAAGTGGAGACATTTCACCTATTTATTTTATGTAATCAAAAAGTAAAAAAAATAAATAAAATAGTCATTATAACTATTAGGTAATTTATTGCGATTTACTTAAATGCATTTTTGGTTTAATTTTATTTTAAAGTGTTGATATATAGTCTATATTTTTACTAATTTAAATTAAAATATTAATTAATGTAAATTATATTAGAATAATAAAATCTAGAGATTGAAAAAAAAAATGAAAGAATTTCTTTAATTTTTTTGCAAAGATTATAAACATTTCCAAATTATAGGAAGCTCAACTAGTTATATTCTATATATATTTCCCACTTTTTACCTTCATTAATATTAATTTTTATTTGTTAAATTTTGATGGCTATACTCAAAGTTGTGATAGCATTGTCTTGAGTTCAAATGATTGTAAGATATATATGTGTGATAACATACTTGACAATTTGTGTGAAATTTTTATAAATTTTGAAGTTCACATACATTTTTTAGATTATTACAAAAAAATAATTTAATTATTATCATCTTCATCAATATCAGTTATTTTCATAGAGTTGAATATACCTTTACAAATATAAACAAATTCTCCAAATATTTCTGTCTCTTGTTTTCTCCACCCCACCCCCACCCCCTATTTCACTCCATAAAATGCTCAATGAACTACTTTCTTTTTAAATGTATTTTCTTATTATTTACAGTCTTTTACTTTTTATTTCCATCTTTATTCCATAAGATGATCAATGAACCACTTTCTTTTTCAATATTTTTTATTATTACTCATTATAGTCTTTTCTTTTTTATTTCTATATATTGTTTACAATTTTCTCAATGAATATTTTTTATGTACTATGTTACACATGTTTACATTTCTTAATCTTGATTTTTCCAAGTTATATTTTTATTTTCCACCTATATATTTAAACATTCCAATGTTTTTATTTCATGTTTACTAATCTTCTAAACATCTCTCTATTAAAAGCTGTGATATTGAAATGTAAGTCAATCATAATCATCATCATATTTTCAAACATTATCAGTTCATTATAGGATGAAAATCACTCTAAATTTAATCTAATTTCTTTCATAGCTAGTTGAGAATCAACAATACACACATCCTTTTTATTTCATTCATTAATGGCATGCATTATCTCTTTTTAAGTCTTTTATAATGTCTTGGGATTCGATTTAAAAATTCCAATGGCAATCCAGCTCCATTTCAGACTCTTAATGGAAGTGTCTAATTCACCACTTCCAAAAACAACATGGTGAGTTAAATCTTATGACAAAATAATATTGATTTTTTTTTTTATGCTGGCATTGTTCACTCAGAATTCATTGATAACAATCAGACATTTTACCTGAAAGTTCTGAAATGTTTGTGAGATGTGATAAAATACAATTGTCCTGATCTGTGCCAAAGTTGGAAGTGCAAGTTTCATCATAACAATGCACCAGGATACAAATTGTTGAGTGTGAAACACTTTTTAATTAAAAACAAGCATGACCCAGTATACTGATCAACCATATAGAGGTATTAAAAGGCATAACTTGGCAATAGTTTCAGGACTATGTTGAAAAGGGGAAAACACATTTAGAAAGGTACATTGCATCAAATGGGTAGGGCATTAAAAAAGATTCAAATTTGTAATACCTAAAAATAAATATACAATTTTTTATTACAAAATTCATTATTTTTGCATACCTCCTCATACATCTTTTTATATATAAAGGTAGGAAAGGTTAATACCTCAGACAAGGCAGGCACAATCACCCAGACAGCACAACACAGATACACATACAATAGAGCTATGAAAAACAACGATAATTCATCAACATTTTTGGAACATTCCAAGAAGTCTGGACATTTATTTGAACCTTCCCACCCTAAAATAGTCTGTATCGAGAAAAACGACATTAAGCGGAAGATCAGAGAAGCGTACTACATCAATAACAATAACAACTCTATCAATAGACGTGACACCTGCTTCGACATCTCTAAACGCTGGACTATTTAGCCCATTTGCATATGCTTTGCATACCACTTCTCCCGCTCCATTTTTACATTTTGCAGCTCACAGCATCGCTATGAATATGAGGTAATGCACCTCGAAAGCGCTTAGCGTATATTAATTCCTGTATATTATTATAGCTTCACATTCAAGCGTGACATACGCTTAGTTGGTTTATAAATATATTAATAAGTAACTAACTAAATAAAATACTATTCATTGTCATCTGCAGTTGTTCTCCATGGATTAGATACTGGACACCATATAATAATCTTTAAAATTAAAATTCTATTGAAAATAAATCTAGAAATGCCATAAAAACTTTGAAAAGTCCAAATTAGGAAATATACATGATGATACAGTTAAGGTACCACCTTTATGAAGGGTTATCATTTACTTACTTTATTTTACAGATATAAATAAAAATTTTCAATTAAATTCAAATTAACATCTTATTATTTGATCTTTATAACCTGTATGTTTGATCTCCATTTTCATTAAGGAAAAATTGGATAATCTTTAATTAGTAGTGTAATGTATTTTACTCCCTTTTAAGATCTTATTTTTTAAAGACTTTTATGTTTTTCCAATGACTAGGACAATTGAGATAAAAGATATTTTACCAAAACTTTGGATATATTTATATACTTCAAATTTTACATGATTGTTCTGGAAGCTATTATGGATTATCTTCACTCAAAAATAATTATTTACATTTACTATTAGTATACAGCTAAATTGAAATTATTTAATATTTTATTTAAAAAGATTATTACATTTTTTAATCAAATATTTTCATTTCAACTTACCTGTGGTGGTATTTTTGTCCCATGTAATGAAGCTATTCCTAATAAAATTATGGGCATCCAACAACAAAAGTCTGTCAGTACTATAGATGTCATACGTTTGGCCATAGCATTGTCATGTGTCATTTCTGGCGTTCTGACAGCTTTACGAGTTTGTTTTGCTTTAAAAAACATACATATATATGAAAATGATATTATAATAAATGAAACGCAGTTTAATGCTAAGAAAATAAATACAGAATATTCCCATCCGTTGGGATTTTCATTTGTTATGTGTAGGGCAAGGCATACTCCAGATCGCCCATAGAAGTTTCTAAAGTATTCAATATTATATAAAGGTATAGATGCCAATAAAGAAACAATCATCCATACGATCACCATTACTATCCTTGCTAATTCCATATCTAGCCGTTTAATTTTAAATGGAAATATAATACACACAAGCCGATCAATTGTTATCACTGTTAAAGTAAACACAGATAATTCACTAGAAAATGTAGACACAAAACCAGCAACTTTGCAGAGATTGCTCTCTCTCCAGAATTTTTCATATAAATTGTAAACATCTCGATAATACCAATCCACTGCAGCTATAATTAGAAGATAAATTCCCATAAAAAAGTCTCCAAGTGCAAGATTGGTTATCAGAAAAGAATGAACCTATTAAAATAAAAATATGCATATACTTTAGTGCAAATAAAAAAAAAAAAACTATAAACACATGCATACACACAATAAACACATGCACACACACACACATATATAATAAAGGTTAAAAGACCAACATTAATTTCAAATAATAATAATAAATTAGAAAGATCAAAATTAAATATTTTAATAATTTCTATGATTCTATATGGAAAACAATATAAACAACTTATCCAAGTGTTAAGACTAGTAAAATCGAGAACTAAAAGTTAGGGTTCGTTAAATGAATTTCCAACAGAGAAGGGTAGAAAAAAATAGATAATTAATAAAGAAACTAGTGCACTTATTATGCTACTGTGGTGTATGGTAATACATAAATTTCTATATAACTAACTATAAAATAAATAAATATTTGTATAGCAAGTCTATTGTCAAAATACAGAAATTAGCTGGATTTATTTTCTCAAAAAATTATTAGGCACCCAAGCCTCTTTACATCTATTTATCCATCTTATACAACCAAGTTGGACAGTAAATAAAACTGAAGCTAGTCCATTAAAATTTGAAAATTTGCTACTTTAATATAAACTGAACACTGATTGTATATATGTATGGGAGAGGGTGATCTGACCAACTAAATAGTGCTGGCTCAACATGAAAATATATATATATATATATATATATATATATATATATATATATATATATATATATATATATATATATATATATATATATATATATATTTGGAGAACATTTCTCTTTTTCACAAGTATGTGATCAAGTATATCAGTTATATAAGATAGATTGAATAGATGTAGGAAGCTTGAAAGTCTGAATTCAAGTCTCATATAATTACATTAAGTTTCATATAGACAATACACACACACACATATATATATATATATTTGGAGAAAATTTCTCTTTTTCACAAGTATGTGATCATGTATATCAGTTATATAAGATAGATTGAATAGATGTAGGAAGCTTGAAAGTCTGAATTCAAGTCTCATATAATTACATTAAGTCTCATATAGACAATACACACACACACACATATATATATATATATATTTGGAGAAGATTTCTCTTTTTCACAAGTATGTGATCATGTATATCAATTATATAAGATAGATTGAATAGATGTAGGAAGTTTGAAAGTCTGAATTCAAGTCTCATATAATTACAATAAGTCTCATATAGACAATACACACACAAACACAACCACCCCCCCCCCCACACACATATATATATATATATATATATATGGCTTTGAATTCTTACAATCAAGCTCCCTATAACTATTCATTCCATCTTATACAACCAAAACACATGACCAGATATATGTGAAAAATGTAAATGATCTCTTATATATGTATTTCATACCGAACCAGCACTCATGAGTTGATTAAGATCATCATCTTCCACACACACATATAATCAGTTCTCAGGTTATATTAAGATAGCAAATCTTAAAATGTTAACATACAGGTTTCACTTTTCTCCATCCTCCAACTTTTCAGCCACCCATATCATTGAACATCTGATGATGAAATGGTCAATGTCCTTGCTGATGCTAATGTTATTGCCACACCCAGGTTGTCTTTATTTCACTCTGACCCCTCATGTCAAGGACCTTAATATGTCCATTTAAATACATAGAAGATGGTAATATTCAAATACAAGTATATTGTTGTATGTATTTAAGTGGATACATGAGGGATAAGAGTGATTTAAAGTCAACATGGGTGTGGAAATAAGATTGGGATGAATAAAGACTTTGAGTGTTTCCTTATCAGATCTTCAATGATATTGATGATTGAGGAGTTGGAGGGTGGAGAAGATTGAAGCATATCCACTAAAAGTTTGCTATCTCAATATAAATTAAGTACTGATTATATATATATATATATATATATATATATATATATATATATATATATATATATATATATATATATATATATATATATAAAAAAAAGGGAGGGAAATACACCTGGGTCTCATTTTATGTAGATTTATTTAATGTGATTTTGAAGTTATGCAATTCATGTTTCTTTTTAATATCTTTGTATGCTGTTTTCTTTTATGCGATAAAAATTATTAGATCAGAAATCAAGGTCCAATTATGCACTATTACTTTAAATATTATAAATTTTGCGCACTCACATCATATTTAAAATAATAGCACATTATTGGAGTTTGACTTCCATCTAATAATTTCAATATTTTCAGCGCTTTATAATAGTACTGTAATAGATTTTATTCAAGAAAGAAGTTCATAATTCACTTAAAAATCAGAATTTCCCCATTTTATATACACACATTAAATTTTACAAGACTATAAAGTAAATCTGTTCAAACATTATACATGAAAAATACTATGTATGTTGTTGTTTTTGCATTTTAAATCATGTTCTATTTTTGCTTTTTATAAAAAGAGTACGTAATCAATTAATCATTTAGTGTCCACAAGTTTATTTTTAAAAGGTGAGTAACAGTGGCTGGCACAATTAAATTTGACAATTAAAATCTGATTTTTAATTGAAATTAACAATTTAAAAATTATGTAACGTGATCTGAAATTAAGGTGATGTGAAATAATGAAATTTGATTTTTAAACGGAATTGAAAATTAAAAAATTAAACACAAAAATAATTTAATTTTTAATTCTTAGTTTTAATTAAATTTTTCCCAACAGTGGTGAGAGTCGGTATCTTTTTATTATTGTAAATCTAAGTTCTTATTTTTATTTTATAACTTTTAGTTTACTCTAATGGAGAGAAAAAAACACCCCAAAAATGAATTTTTTTGGAAATAAAAATTTCAGTTTTAGATCACATAGCAAAATGGGAAGGATCAACAGCGATTGGAAAATGTTTTAGTTGTATTTCCTCTGGTCTTCATTACATCATGACTAATCTGGTGTCTCAAATACCAAGAATGATTAAAATATCGTACACATATAAAAAAAAATTAAATTATACATAAAAATATATTGTTTTGAATAAAATTAAATATTGTAGTTAATAACAAAAGTAAAAAAAAATTGTCTTGTATCAATTTTTTTCAAATTTGAAATTTTTTATTATTCATATTTTTTTTTATGCGAATTTTAAAGTAATTTTATGTTGTTATTTTGCTTTTATGCGATTTTTGGAAAATTACGGTATGTATCCCCCATTTTTCCAGGTAAGTTAAGTCTATTTTTGTGCGATTTCTGTAGTGCATGTTTTCTAAGGAACCTATCTACCACATAAAATGAGACACAGGTGTACATATATTGAAGATTTAAGTTTTGTACATGTATGTGGTCATATGTATTGGTTGTATAAAATGAAGTGGATAGTTATAGAGAACTTGAAATCTGAGTTCAAATCTTTTCTAATTACATTTAATTCAGAATAGACAATATACTTGATTTTAAATATTATATATTATGACATGTCTGTTATATGGCACACTGTAATATAGTATGTGTGCACAAATATATATGTTTAAGGGAAAAGTAGAAATAAACACAGAATAAAATTTTTTGTAGATATTTTCTACATTCACTGAGAATAAATATAATAAATAAATGGTTAAATAACTGAATTAAAATAAAATTCTATTACGAAATAAAGATTTCAAAAGGTGTAATAAAATTTAACATTTTCATCCTGATTTTGAAATTTAAAAAAATATGTTTAAAATAAAACTGATAATTAGAAATATTTCTATTGTCTATTCTTTTTGAAAAATCTTTTAATTAATGCTTGTGTGAAATTCTCTATCTAAGTGAAAACATATATATCACACTTTGATAAAATTTTAAAACTATTGTTTTTAAATTTAGTTTTTTTATTATCACCTCAAATGATTCTATAAAAGAACTGACAAAAGATATCAGTACAGTTTGACTTTCAGTTTTTATAAGAGCTGGCCAGAAGAGTCTGGTTTTAATATTTTGAGAAGCAGTGGCAAATAGACCAACTGCACACTCTGGATAGTAGATTTGAAAAGAGAGTTGGCTAATATAGTCTGGCTAATATTTTTGTAAAAGTTAGTTGCAGTTTGTTGACAACAGTAGCAGAGACTAGCCACAGTAAAGCAAGCTGCACAGATGGTTAGCAGAATTATATAGAAAAACTACCATCAGGATATAAGAATGCAAGAAACCAGATGATTTATAGTTCAATGGTGGAATTTGAATTCACATGGAAGAAAAGTATCAAGATTTTTTGTAATTCATAGTTACAAATGTGTTTTGAGAAAACAGCTAACTTTCATGGACCAATCCTAGCCAAAGAAGAACTGATCAATGCCAACAACCATACCTGAATTATATCTTTCTGATTATGACAATCCTGGATTATACCTGTCTCAGCAAGACCAACACATAAAAGGCAGCACAGATAAATGCATATACAATGATGAGTAACATTATATACAATGAGAATGAAATTTTAAATGAATTTCTTTGGTAAAAATGACATTTAAAAAATCTATATATTTTAAAGGCTAAGAATAAATAATTTAGCTTGAATTGAATTAAAATCTAGAAGTAATGATTGATTCATGGATAATTTATTTTGAAAAAGAAAAAAAAAGGACTTCAAAAATCTTTTTTAGATTAATTTAAAGACATAATTAATTAATTGAGAGTAATCTGTCATATATAAAAAAAAAACTTTTGAGTTACCTGTCAAAAAAAACAACAACTTTTTTTTAAAAAAAAAATGAGGGGAAAAATACTTTATTGACTAAAAAAAATAATTTATATCATCTATATGTTCATAGATACATATGTATATGTAAATTTTATGTATTGTTTTGAAATGAAATTATTTATGAAATATACTTTTAATAATTTTATCATTTTGATAAATTCAAACATGCTCCTTTTATATTGAGCCACAAGAATGTGTGCTGTCTTATTTTCAATAAACCTATTGGAACATATATGTAAACTATAATGGTTATTTGAATTTTGTATAATAATTTTGTAAATCACATATGTGATAATTTTTAATTATATGTTAATCAAAATCAGAAGTCTTTAATATGTATAGCCATATTTTACAGATATTAATATCATTTTTATTTTATTAATAAACTTGAATTCAATTGTTAAAATTGTATTATATCTTCATTCTCTTAGTCACCATAACAGTTATAGAGCTTGTGTTCTTCTGAGATAGATTTGTGTATAATGGCTAATATATAAAATGGGGATGTATATTAGGACTTTTGGGTATCTAGAGATGTTCTATCATCATCCTGGTTGGCACAAAAAGAATACTCTTTAAAGCCCGTGCACTACATTTTATTTTAGTTTAGTCTATTTAAAAATAAAGTTTATAGTTGTCCTGTACATTAATGGTACTAATTGGCCAGAACATTGATGATGATCAGTGTGTTTTATTGTCCCATCATTATTATTTTTTATGATTATGTATTTTAATGGATTATTACTTAAGTTGATGCATCCAAATTAATGTTTAAATAATCTGCCACAAGCTGGCAAGGGATAAATAATTAGCCAGCTGTATAGAAGACTCATTTCTAATCCAGTCACCATATTGGCTGTTGATTTATATTTAGTATTGTTCAAATCCAGTCACCAGATTGGCTGTTGATTTTATTTGATGTATTATTGATCATTCATGATGAGGAATGACACTTACTCTTACATATTATAATGCTGGTGGATTTATAATTATACTTATAGTTGCTCTGAGGAGGTAACTGCTCTATTATGATTTAACTAGATGATCTCTCAGAGATCTCATTATCTCATGTTCTTGAATATATAACATTTCTTTGAATATAAAATTTAAAACAGGCAAAACTCTTCATACAGTAGTGCCATTCAGTGCAAGCCAGAATAATCAATAGATGACAGAAAGATTCTGCATAAAATCCCTATCTAGTGCACACTCATCCAATATCCCCATACTAGTTTCTAGTGTGTGTCTTTCACCAATGAGGAGCTTTGGATCTAAGAGCACTGCATCTAGATCTTGGGTTCTAATGCAATCCTCCAGCAGCCACCTTTTATCTCTACTTAACTACAAAACTATGAGTCTTAAATTGAAAACACTATAATATTTTCAATCCATATCTCTATATTTAGAATTTGATTTTTCTTTATTTCGTAAATTTAACAATAAATAAATATCAATCATTTATCACTTACTATTTTTAATATCAGTAGCTGACTAAACTAAAAAGTATTAGTTTAATGAATTAAGTATAAAACACATTAGTGACATGTGATCTGTCAAGTATTTGATCGTAGTACGTTTATTGTTCATTTTATTTTAAAATTATTTTTTTCTTTCATTCTTTCAAAAATCCAACATTTTAAAAGGTATAATCTTTCTTCTTCTCTTTTATTAACTTCCCATATTGTTGCTACATATATATCTAAATTCCAAATAGAGCTTTCATAGTTATAACATTAATCGGCCACATAATAATCTTAAAATTTTATTGAAAATTTATTTAATTTTCGTTGTTTTCACACAAAACTATTTTTTATTTTTACATTCATTATAAATCAATCATTCTCCAAAATATTTAAAAAGTCTAAGTTTGATCTATAATCTCTTCTTTCTTCATTTATTTTTTTGCTATAGTGTAACTTGGATATCTAAGGGGGGTGTGTGTGTCACAAAACAAAATTATTATATTCTTTTTTACCCCCATATGTCATAGAATCGGCCGGGAGGTGAACCCTCAACAACCGCCTGCAACCAACTGCTTGCTTGCAAGGCCGCTGCGCTGATTTTATATCTTAAAGTAATGTTTTGATCATTATTTTGGATGAGTGCTTGCATGTTTACTTAGTTAAAAAATGCACTATTTAAAAAAAAAAACAACGTTATAAAACATTTGAACTATATTTTTAATTTACACATATATATTTTAACTGATTTTTATATATTTATATTTTAACTGATTCTTAGTAAAAACAAAATAATATGAGCATAATCGATCATTTTAGCTTCATCTCATTTATTTTTATTTCCCGTCAAATGTAAATCATTGTATAACAATATTTCAAATTACTTTCAAATTATAATATATATATAAAGCCACTTTGAAAAATAAGGCCCTGATTAATCTTAATATTTTGTTTTATATAATCAGATTATTGTCAACGTAGAGTGAAACCCAATAATGAGTAAAGGGATATTTAGAACCTCGTAACAAGCTGCAAACTTGATATATAATTAGTATACGAGTTATTTAGTAAGAATGATTGGGAAATATTTGAAAAGGTAGTTTTATATGTATGTGTGTGGTTACTTTTAATTATTTTGCAAATTATACTTAACAAATATTCAGCTTACAAAGAGCAAAGGTAAACAAAAAGTTAAATGAGCTTTAGTTTAAATGCGAATTACAGATTAAAAGATTTTAAAGATAAATGACAATTTTTTGAATCATAGTCAATAGACAACTTAAATTGCTATTTTGGTTGATAAATTGCTATCTGCTAAGCAATAGTGACATCTATATTCTAACAGTAGAAACTAAATTTATTTATGTTAGCGGTTAAAATCTCAGAATAATTTGACTTTGCCTAACTGATAACTCAGAAAAATAAAAGATAAATTTATTGAGGAAGAGAGGGGGGAGAGCGGAAGAGAGGGACAGAGGGAGGTAGAAAGATACAAAAAGAAAGAGAGAGAGGAGGGGAAGTAAAGGAAGAGGTAGTGAGAAAGCGAGTGCGAGAGAGTGAGAAAAAACAAAACTGCATCTTATTTAAATATATGTATCTTATCTATACCGGAATATGTGAATCAAAATAAAAGAATTGTTATCAAAATAAAAACAAGTGTCTATTGTATTCTGTAGAGAAGTGGGAGTAATGATGATTATATTGTTTAAATTAAATACACAGACACACACACACATATATATATAAACATTAAAAAAATAGTCAACAGTTAGACAATCCATTAAAGATAACAATCAACAATTTTAAAATGTTGTCAAGGCAATCTCCTTTTAACAATAAATGTATGAACAGAACTGGAATCTGGTGATAAATTATTGATTAGACAAAAATTATATTCATGACAATATGTGGAGATTACATAAGTCAATCAATAATGATGATGAGCTAGAGTGAGAAAGTTGTATAAAATAATTAAAACTGGTTTTTTTAAAATGAAATATGTGGTAAAACAAAATAATGTAATCTCTATGGATTAATAGTGAATAGTGATAAACGTAACATGATGATAAGTTTTTGAGAAAAATAAAATGTTAAAATAAAAAAAATGTTTTAATTCAAAACAGATTTGTAAATTGTTTTAAGAGGAGCATATTCTGGAACTGATACAACTGAAATCATAATTTGCAAGAGTAAATATTTTGTTAAGAAAATAAATTATAAATAAAAAGTGGAGAAATGATAAATTAGAGATAAAATATTAGATAATATTTTTGAATCTTGCTAGATTAAAAAAATAGATATAAGTAATAGAAAATTCAAATAAAATAAAGGAATTCTTAAAGATCAAAATTAAGAGATGATATTGTAAAAGAATTAGTAATAAATAAAATAATAGAAAGAATATTGAACATATGAATTCTAACAGAATAAAGTGCATAAAAGACTAACAGACAATTGGAAAATATCAATCTATCAAGAAGAAGTAAAAATAATTTTAATAAAAATAAGTAAATGCTCTCAAAGTAATGGAAATACTACATATATAATTAATGATTAAAAACCAATCAATGCTTAGACAATCCAATAGCAATTAATAATCAACAATCTTGAATTGTTGTCAAGGCAACTTCCTTTAATAATAAAGATGGAATAAAGATTGCAACTTGACCGTAGAGATTGAAATTATTGATACAAAGAAACTGAAATAAACCTCCTTACCTGTTCTGAATGCAGGCTAATAAATAGTTAATTTCTACATTACGAATTGCAATTATAATTTTGAAATTGCACCCAAAGTAAGTATTACTTAAATAATAAGTGAAATAATGTTTAAGACTAAATGGGTTTATAAGTAATGACTAAAAAACAGTTACCCTTGAACATTATTACACTTATTATTTAAGTAATAATTTGGGTGCAATTTGAAAATTATAATCTCAGTTTGTAATGTTAGAATTGACTCTTTATTAGATTGCATTCAGAACAGGTTATATTTACCTGTTTAAGAATGTTTAGGCAAATTTCTTTGTATCAATAATTTCAATCTCTGTGGTCAAGTTACAATCTTTGGTGTATATATATATATGATAAACAAAAATGCAAGTTAAAAAACTTGCTAACGCTTGTATTTATGTCCACAGATGGCATTCTACCAAAAACGCCCATCAAGCGTATGTTTTGTTTACATAAACGTCAGAGTAGTTAGTATTCACTATCTCTAACTATAATTCCACTTTCAGATCATGATTTCAAGCTATTTGCTATCGTCAGTGAAAGACAGGAATAAAGAAACTAGATCTAAATTCACGCTTGCAAGCTGAATAGAAATTGTTTCATAAACGCTCAGAGTTTGTATTTAGATCTAGTTTCTTTATTCCTGTCTTTCACTGACGATAGCAAATAGCTTGAAATCATGATCTGAAAGTG